>CM059270.1:29618409-29620909 GCA_030347295.1 Setipinna tenuifilis | reverse complement strand
TAACCCATTGCCTGTGTGTGTTTGTGGTCTCATGAATATGGGTAGTGGGGTGTTAGGGACAGCGCTGGTCTTGCAGACTGATCTGGTGACCTAAAATCTGGCCTGTGTGTGTTTGCACTGTTGTAGATATGGGGGCATGGGGTTGGATAGGATAGTAGTCTTGCAGACGGATGTGCCGGCTTAACATCTTAGCCTGTGTGTGTTTGTGTTTTCTTGTGGATACTGGGGGGTGGGCGGTGGGATGGAGGGGGGGGTATGTTGGGGGTTAAGTTGTAATGATTAACTAATGTATTTTTATTGATTGAGTTACGGTGTGAGTCTACATGTCTGCTTTTGGGTTTAACCCCCTTCTGCCAGGCCTTCCTCTCTCTCTCTCTCTCTCTCTCTCTCTCTCTCTCCTCCTCGCCTAACGCTCCTAATGGTTCCCACACTCCCTATCTGACCCACCATCTCTCTCTCTCTCACTTTTTCTTTCTCTATTTCTCTATCTCTCTATCTCTCTCTCTTTTGCTCTCTCTCTGTCTCTCTCACTCACTTCACCTCTCTCTGTGTGTCTCTTTGTCTCTCTCTCGCTCTCTTTCATAAACATCTTTCTATCTTTCTGTCTCATTTCTCTTTGTCTATCTGTGTCCTCCATCTGTCTGTCTGTTATCTTGTCAACAAATTTTCTAAATCATTGCAGGACACGGGCTAGTTTTTCAGGCTTCTTAGCTGGTGTTGCAACTTCGTGTGAACCCCCTAGAAGACTTGTGCGTGATCAGTCTTTGATTGCATTCTCAGACGTTTCTTGAAGATCGTCTGTGTAGCTGTGCACGTGAGAGTTTGTGTGTGTGTGTGTGTGTGTGTGTGTGTCAGTGAGAAGGGTGTGTAAAGGTGACAGAGAGAGAGAGGAGAGGGACAGAGGAACAATCGGACATGAACTCTCTTTTTCTTTTATAGCGTGTGTTTGTGTGTGTGTGTAAAGCAGATGTTGGGAGGGGTGGTGTGTGTGTGTGTGTGTGTGTAGAGCAGATATTGGGAGTGCTGGTGTGTGTGTGTGTGTGTGTGTGTGTGTGTGTGTGTGTGCCTGTAGAGTAGACATTGGGAGGGCTGGTGTGTGTGTGTGTGTGTGTGTGTGTGTGTGTGTGTGTGTGTGTGTGTGTAGAGCAGACATTGGGAGGGCTGGTGTGTGTTTATAATGGAAGGAGATGAGTGGAGGTCTCAGCGTCTAACAGGACTAGGGAGTCACACACCGCACCAGCTCACCTGCTGACATCTCACAAGAGCTCTGGATACTCCCTCTACACGTCTTTCTTTCTTTCTTTCTCTACATGTCTTTCTCTACATGTCTTTCTTTCTTTCTTTCTCTACATGTCTTTCTTTCTTTCTTTCTTTCTCTTTTCTTTCTTCATGTCCTCTAACAGTGCTGAAATCTCACAAGAGCTTTGGATACTCCCTCTACATGTCTTTATTGCTTTATTCCTTGCTTTTTTCCTTTCTTTCTTTCTTTCTTTCTTTCTTTCCTTCTTTCTTTCCTTCTTTCTTTCTTTCTTTCTTGCTTTGTCTCCCTCGCTCCTTCATTGCCTTGTTGTCTCTTACCTTTCTCAGTGGCCATCTTGTGGAGTGCCATCACACACGTACTCCCTCATCTGTGACAAGTCCTATCCCATACTGCCCTCACATGCATACTTTCTCTCTCTCCTCTTTCTCTCTCTCTCTCTCTTCCTCTCTGTCTATGTCTCTCTCTCTCCTTCTCTCTCTCTGTCTGTTTGTCTCTCTCTTCCTCTCTCTTTCTCTCTCTCTCTCCCTATCTGTCTCTCTCTCTCTCTCTCTGTCATTCTCTCTCTTTCTTTCTGTGTCTGTTTGTCTCTCTCTGGCTCTCTGAGATGTCTTATCTGTGCTGTTGTGTAACTCTCTACCCCTCTTTCATAATTTAACAGTGGCCTCTCGTTCTCCCTCTGTCTCTCTTTCTTCTGCTTTCTCTCTATCCTTCCTTTCATCTCTCGCCTCACCCCACGCCCCTCTTATCTTCATCTCTCCATCTCTCCCTCCATCCCTCCACACCCTCCCACCCACCACATACCCTCCTCTTTCTTCTCTTTCCTTCTCTTCTCTTCTCTTCTCTTCTCTTCTCTTCTCTTCTCTTCTCTTCTCTTATCTTCTTTTCTCTTCTCTTCTCTCTCCCAGTTCTCTTTTTTTCACTTCTTCCAGTCCGTCCGCCCGTCTGTCTGCCCTTCTCCTGTGCACGGTGTTAAAATGTTTGAACATTGTGTGTGTGTGTGTATAATGTGCGTGTGTGTGCGCGCGTGTGTGTGCGCGTATGCGTGTGTGTGATTTAAGACGCCTCCAGGATGCCTGTGCTTAGTTTGGCAGCAGCGGTAGGAATAGTTCCCTGTGATAACAGCACCTGGCAGGTGATAATAACAGCAGAGGAGGCGCACTAACAGCAGTGGGGAGGTGCACTAACACCAGAGGAGGCGCACTAACAGCAGAGGAGGCGCACTAACAGCAGAGGAGGCGC
>CM059270.1:29553409-29585909 GCA_030347295.1 Setipinna tenuifilis | reverse complement strand
TGGATCAACTCTAGGGGGTACACGAAATAAATCTGTGAATGAGTTCTCAGCTTTTACTAGCATATTATGCATACATACTATATATGTAAAAAGATCTTACACCCAAGCTATCCCCTATACAACACAATTGGGACTACAATATTATGTACCATATAATATGCACAATTATTATGCAAAAAAATACTCAAAATATAGCAAACTGTAGATACCTGGTAGGACAGAGTGTCTCTGGGGGCACAAAGCAGTTAAAAGTTTGGGAACAACTTACAAAAACATCTTTATTAGTACAAGTTCTGCAACTACAATACAACATTCTGTTTTGGCAAAAACAAAATCTTAAAATAGGGGGTGTTTATTAAAACAGTCTTAAATCAGGTTTGTACCCACACAATGTGTCCTACATAGTTCCAAATGCCTCAGTTTGTTTGTTAAACTTCTAAGGTTTGTGGACCTACTTTGAACATTTTTAACGGTTTAAAAATAACAATATTTTCATGCTCCTTTCAAGCCCTCATCACTAGCGTAAAAATAGTTTGAAATGCAACATAGTTTTGCTCCTCAGCAAACAGACCAACTCATTATCATATTTTAACATACCCAAAGTCTATTTTACACAAGATGCCTCCTTTAACTAAGATGAGATCTCGAATGTATCCCTCCTCAGATGTTCTCCCTGAGGGTCGTCCTCAGCAAACATACCAGCTCGTTATCATGTTGTAACATACCCAAAGTTCATTTCTACCCTTTCAGAGGTCAAAGATCAGGGTCAGTCCCTCACTCTCCAGACTCCAGATCAGTTATGGCTTTGATTAGGAATTAGTGGTGAACCCCAAGGGATGTGTTTGTGTGTGTGTGTGTGTGTGTGTGTGTGTGTGTGTGTGTGTGTGTGTGTGTGTGTGTGTGTGTATGTGTGTGTGTGTGTGTGTGTGTGTGTGTGTGTGTACCTTTGAGTTCTACTCTTCTACATTCAACATGAAAGAAATCAATGCATCATGTACTTAGTATAGTCTCAGGCATCCTTGGGGCTAGTGCTGTATGGTCATGCTGGTATAACACACTGTGTGCCCATGTGTAATACACACTACTGTACTGGGTGGCCATGTGTAATAAACACTAATACACTGGGGTTGTGTAATACACACTAATACACACTAATACACACTGTGTGCCCATGTGTATGCAGACTAACAAACTGGGCCTGTGTAATACACACTAACACACTCAGCCTATGTAATACACACTAACACACTGGACCTGTGTAATTTGGACTAACACACTAGTGAATAATGCTGAATGGGTATGCAGACTGAACCTGTGTAATACACACTAACACACTGTGCCTGTGTAATACACAGTAGGCATGTGTAATACACACTAATGCATTGTGTAGCCATGTGTAATACACACTAACTCGCTGTGTATGCAGACTGGATCTGTGTAATTTGGATTAACGCATCAGTGCGTTATACGGAATAGGCTCGGCCAAAAAATCAGGCCTTGTGAAAAAATATGATATAAACCGCCCAGCTCCTATCAAAGCAAAAACAATCATTTTAATGTTGCTCATTATGTTTCATAAGGTCCTCCTGTTAACACGGCACCATGGAATCTCCCAAACTTCCCGTGACCCCGACCCCACCTATCTTGTGTTCCGTTCCTGCTTAATCCCCTCACGGTTGCTCGTCTCAGTCCGATAGAGAAGCCCAAGCCACATAAAAGCCAGTTTGATTGATTTGATTGGCCTAAAAAAGTAAAAAGGCACGCTTCATTGATGTCACATTAACATCTGATAAGCTCCATTAGCACGACAGAAAGCCAGTGCTTGGCGTGAGCGCTCACAGTCACACACACACACACACACACACACACACACACACACACACACACACACACACACACCCACACCCACACACACACACACACACACACACACACACACACACACACACACACTTACATGCACACACACACACACACACCCACCCACACCCACCCACACACACACACACACACACACACAACCACACACACACACACACACGGCTCGGCCGCCTGTGTGCCATCAATCTTGCCTAATTAAGAGCCTCATCGCTGGGGCACAGATGGCCGTGATTAGGCCTCTCCTGCGTCTTCTCCGCGCGCGCTGTCACCATCACACGCAGGAGGCATTTGTTTTTGTTTATTTTTATTCACTTACAGATCACTCTCTCAGTAGTCAGTCCGGCTCTGTGCTTTTCTTTTTCTTCGTTTTTTTCTTTTTTCCTCCCTCCCTCCCTTCTTTCTTCTTCTTCTTCTTCGCCCCATCCGGCGCTCTTATTATAGGCTGTTTATTTTCTGGTGTCTGGAAGGATTTTTCGTACGAACGTTGAATTGTTGTCATCTGTGTGGCTGTCATGGTGGGTCAGAGTGACTCATCCGCCAACCGCTAGCTGTGGAGAAGATTAAGCCAGAATGGTCGCTGCAATCTGGGAAGCCAAATGTGCGCTGAGCTGTGAGCTGTGCATCACCGATGTATGGTGTATGCTCGCTCGCTCGTTTTTACTTTGAAACAAAGTGCTTTTGTCAGCACACATGAATCTGCTTTGCTCGCTGTCAAACTGCGTGCTTTTAATTTACGTCAAATTTCGGTACCAAATGATTGCTTTTGCTCTGTGCGAGGCTGTGGTGTTGCCAAGCGGGCTGTGTGCAAACTCAGTGTGGTAGACACTCACATTCACAGCATGCAACTCGAGACATCTGTGACCTCTATGGAAACCCCTCGTACATGTGGGCAACTGTGGTCTACTAATGAAGGCTAAGAAGATGAGAGGAGAGGAGAGGAGAGGAGAGAGGACGGGAGAGGGGGAGGAGAGGAGAAGATGAGAGATGAGTAGAGGAGTGAAGGAGAGGAGGGAGAGGAGAGGGGGATGAAAGGGGTGGTATTGAGTGGAGGAGAGGAGAGGAGAGAAGAGGAGAGGGGGATGAAGGGGGTGGTATTGGTATTTACACTAAAGGAAGGCTCTGTGAGCCAAGCCAACTTTAAGTGGTGGTGTCATTGGGTTACCATGGGCACGTTAGGTCAACTCCTGCTGTTCTTAAAGCCACAGTAAGAAAGCAGTGTTCATCTCCGATCGCCCTACAGGCTAGAAGCAAAATTGTCTTTCACAGAGAACTACAGAGAGACAGTCTGCTCCTCCAAACATACTTAGTGCGGTTTATAGCCCATGGATGGCGGCAAATCAAATTCAGAAGTGCCTTTCACCCTGATACAAGTTGACGAACCACTGAAACGATTTTAAAAACATTATTTCAAGGTTGAAAAAACTACCCAGTGTTGCTTTAAATGGGTCATTAAAATGAGAAGTGACTTGCTCTGACAACTTGGCTACTAGTGAATGCAGCTGAATCAGTGACAGATGTTCTTTGTTTCTTTCTTTTGTTATTTTTTTTTCTCCAGCTGGGCTGCAGGTGGAGACGGAGAGGCGGTCGATAGTGGTTGCCATGGGAAACAGCACCTACCTGGAATGCCTCCCAAAGTCACACCATGCCTCAGTCACCTGGCTCAAGGAGATGGGAGAGAACAGCGCCGAGCTGCACCAGGTACACAACAGGCTTTCTCTAACACCTACACAGACATTCAATTTAAACCACTCAAGCTTCATTTGTGTATTATTATTATTATGTATACACAGAAGTGCACACCCTTCTCAATGAAGTGATTGTTTTCATGAATATTTTCATACTATTACTTCCCTACCCTGTTTTAATTAATAAAAAGTGTTCTAATTATGTGCTTCTGTTGCTGAGGTGTTTTTTCCCTTTCTTTTTCGCCTCATGTGATTCTGTATTTCTTTTACATCCCAGTCTTCCTGTCCTGTCTACCCCCTTGTCACATGATGTATGTTTGTATCTATGTATGGATGGGATGATGGCTAGACTCGTAAATAGTGACAATAAAGGCTTTACTACTACTATAGTTGGAATTTTTTCTGACCTTTCGTGTTTCCTCACTCCCACCTGCTCGTTGTTTTGAAGGTGACCTCTGACCTGCTTGTTGTTTTGAAGGTGACCTCTGGGGAGAAGCTGGTGGTGATTGACAGGGGCATCCTCATCCCCAGGGCGGAGCCTGTGCACGGGGGCGTGTACCACTGCCAGCTGGAGGAGCATGGCTTCCATTGGACGGCAGTCACCATCCACCTGAACGTGATTGGCCCAGCCTTCATGCCTATCCCCTCTGGCCCCTCCCAGGCGTGGTTCCAGGATGTGATGTCATTGATTCACCCGGGTGACCTGAGGCAGCGCTGCAGGGAGCTCGGACAGCGACGCCGGGAGCGGGAGAGGGAACGGGAGCGAGAGCGTCATCGTGGGCGGAAGAGGGGTGATCGACACAGGGAAGGAGGAAGAGGAGGAGGAGGAGGAGGAGGTGGCGGAGGTGGCGGAGAGGGGCGGGGGAGGAAGAGCAGGAGCAAGGCGCCGACTTCTGCTCAGAGGCTGCCCAGGAGCACATAGCCCTAGGGCTGAAGTTTCCCCACTCAAACACACGCACACACACACATGCAAACAAACACACGTATGCCTTCACACACACATACACTGACATGACGCTGACATATAACCCAACACTGACACATGCAACCCTACATACATACACATATGTACAGACACACACATGGACATGTACACAATACACAAATGTATGCATTGCCATACATCCTGAAACAGATAAGCACACATTAGTATTCAACACACACACACACAACACACACAGCAGTACACACACCTTGCACACGACTGACACAGAGAAGCACACATACTTAAGCTGATGAACTGGAGCTGAGTTTGAGGAAGGATGGCGTCACCGCGCCCGGTTGCTAAGCAGCAGAGTTTTGAAGGACTGTAGGTGTGAAGGCCAAAGGAGGTGGACGGCGTGAATGGGCCTTAGAGACTGGAGATACATGCTCAAAGAGATAGAGAGAGAGAGAGAGAGAGAGAGAGAGATACATGCTCAAAGAGATAGAGATGGAGAGAGAGAGAGAGAGAAAGAAAGAGAGTGAAGATACATGCTCAAAGAGATAGAGAGAGAGAGAGATAGAGAGAGAGAGAGAGAGAAAGAGAGATACATGCTCAAAGAGATAGAGAGAGAGAGAGAGAGAGAAAGAGAGATACATGCTCAAAGAGATAGAGAGAGAGAAACAGAGAGAGAGAGAGAGAAAGAGAGAGAGAGAGAGAAAGAGAGAAAAAGAGAGTGAGCATGTCTATACTGTGTGAGATCCCAGAGTGTTGTATAAAGCGCTGAGATTGTCCTCAAGAGAAGTCAAGGCGCGTATGTAGGAGTGTACAATAAAAGCACAATATCTTCTCTACTCTGACATGTTAGTGTACACACTCACTATTGTATTATGCTGAAATGTACTTTTCTTATTTAACTGTTTATGTCTTTTGTATTTATTTCTCTTTTTGTTGT
Organism: Setipinna tenuifilis; assembly: GCA_030347295.1. NCBI lineage: Eukaryota > Metazoa > Chordata > Actinopteri > Clupeiformes > Engraulidae > Setipinna > Setipinna tenuifilis. The sequence continues at coordinate 29,580,466 of CM059270.1, read as the reverse complement.
CCTATCTCATGTTGTGATCATCCATAACTCAAACAGAAAAAAGGACAGTAAAAAATGGGTTATTTTAGTGGATATGTGGGAATGTTTAACGTTACTGCAAGTGCAAGTTCTGCTCATGTGTGTTTGAATGTGAGGGCTAAGTTGCTAGGGGCGTTCTGTTTCAAATAAGCTTCAAAGGAGTCTGGATGAGAGGTTTGCAAAAGATTTACGAAAGGACTCAACCCAGCCTAACGGTTTTTACGAGTGGGCTTACGTAGGCTTGCGTAAGTGGATCAAAGCTAAGCCCTGCAGTTGGCTAGCGGTGCTGTACATGGAAGAGTTCTGGACTACCTGCTTTCATGAGACGACCGGCTTTGGATCCTTCTTAAGTGTATCCAGTGATTGTAATTATATATTATGGAGTCCTTTTTTGTTTGTTCGTTTGTTTTTTGTGTGTTTTTTTTAAAGAATCTCTTTTGATTGAAAAGAACAAAAAAGAAGATTTATGGTTTTTAAAAACTAAAAATACAAGCTTTTAGAGGAGGAGAAAATTAAAAATGTTGCTTGCTTCTCCATACAACCACTTCTGAAAGCTGAGATAGAGAGTGTGCACGATGTACGTGTGTGTGTGTGTGTGTGTGTGTGTGTGTGTGTGTTTGCGTGTGCGTATAGCATGTGTAAATGTGTGAGTATGTATTCTTGTGCGTTTGTTTGTGCGTGCATCTATGTATGCATGTGAGTCTGTGAGTGTGTATGTGTGTATGTAGATGGATATGTAGGTATGTATGTGTATGTGTGTGTAAATGTTTGTGTGCTCGTGTATGTGTGTGAGTGTGTGTGCGCATGTGTGTATGTATGTGTGCATGCGTGTGTGTGTATGTGTGTGTGTGTGCAAACCTGTATTTGAGTACATACTCCACAGAGGGATGCATGAGTTGACTCAGACCACACCTCATCCCTCCTGGACACACATCTTTGTGTGTGTGTGTGTGTGTGCTGGTGTATGTGTGCATGTGTGTGTGTGTATGTGTGTGCATGTGTGTGTGTGTGTGTGTATGTGCAAACCTGCGTTTGAGTACTCAGACCACACCTCATCCCTCCTGGACACAGGGCCAAGCATCTCGTCCATAGGGTATCCCACATCCCAGTGTGCATATCCCCCCCGTGCTGATGTAACTCTCTCTTAAAGATGTCGCTCTCATCTCTCTATAGCCCTGTCCTGCTATCCATCCCTCTGCCAGACATCCATTTTAACAAGTGTTTTTTTATTTCTATTCGCTGCAGTGACTCTGTGAATGAAATAAATAAAGTGTTTTCAATTATTTTCCCCCCACAAAAGTGGGTGTCCTGGTGTCTTTTTTTTTCTTGGCGACACTTCATCCTCCTTTCAGAGTCTGCGGTGTGTGAAATGGAGAGTATGAACTTCCGAGCAACCCCCTCCACACACAGACACACACACACACACACGCGCACACACACACACACACAGACAGACACACACTCTTCTTCCGTCGCTCTCTGTCGTGTGTTTCGCCTGAGAAGCCTCATGAGCGCCACAAACATATTATTTGTCCACAAACGTATGAATAATAAGCAGCGTTTGGCACCCAGACTAGTTTGCAAGTGTATGCGTGCGTGTGTATGTGTGCGGTGCAGCTGCCAGCGAGAGTTCACTAATGAGGAGGAAGTGAGAAAACAAACAGCGTTCTGTGTGTGTGTGTGTGTGTGTGTGTGTGTGTGTGTGTGTGTGTGTGACAGCCACCGGCGATGCAGCTCTGGGAGGCGGGTGCCCACAGGGCCTGAAGACACGCCAGGCCCCTCAGGAGGGGTGTGTGTGTGTGTGTGTGTGTGGAGGCTTTGATCTCCCCCGATAGGAACAGAAACAAGCGACTGAGGCTTAGGGTGAGGCGGACAGGGGCCAGATCCAGATCTATCATAGGCTACAGCTGGTGGATAGGTGTGTGTGTGTGTGTGTGTGTGTGTGTGTGTGTGTGTGTGTGTGTGTGTGTGTGTGTGTGTGTGTGTGTGTATGTGTGTTGGTCTGTCTGTCTGTGTATTGTGTGAGTGTAACTGACCGCAGCTCCAACCTCCCACCTCATCTGTGTGTGTGTGTGTGTGTGTGTGTGTGTGTGTGTGTATGAGAGAGAGAGAGAGAAGGAGAGAGAGAGAGAGAGAGAGAGAGGGGGGGGGGGGGGGGGGGGGGGGGGAGAGAGAGAGAGAGAGAGAGAGAGAGAGAGAGAGAGAGAGAGAGTTGGCTTTGTCAGGGTGTGTCTCAGTTCAACTGAGCCAAGTTTGAAATCAAAGATGTTATGGATAGCATGATCTCACTGTGGATTTGACAGTAAAATAAGGCTAGACGACAACTGGATCCAACATCTACATCCACCTGCCAAAGACAGTGTTATGTGTCGACAACCTTTGACTGGTGCTCTGTGGCGTACACGTGGCTCTTTCTTTTACGTTTGCTGTGTAGGTAAGGTTTAGATAACTATGAGAGCCCATATACATAGTGTTAGTGACAATGTTATAGTGGACGTTTTGGCAGCTATGTCTTTGTTGCCCCCCTTGGCCTGTAGATGGTATTGCAAGTTTAAGTCCAGCCACAAGTGCAGCCACAATAGTTTTTATTAGTTACTTTTTATTTATCAGGAATTCTGTCTTGTTACCACATGAGTTTACAGAAAATTGATTCATTAATGCTTAGTTTATTAAGTACTAAATACATTACTGAAGACTACTGAAAATAAAACCTGTAAACATAGTAAAGTTTGTCAGTATGTTGTCACAATCTATGTGCTCTGAACATGACAACATATCTGGCTCAAAACACAGCTGAAATGCATGCATGGGCCATAGACAGTAGACGAAATGGACACACACAACCTATTGCCTATTTGCCGCAATATATATATAGTAAGTATGTCTGTTTATATTTCATAGTAGTACATAAACAACGACTACTACTACTACTACTACTACTACCACTACTACTACTACTACTACTACTACTACTAATAATAATAATAATAATAATAATAATGCAGTAGAGCGGAACCAATGTTTCATGCCATGGTTTGGTACGAAAGTTAAGTCGCACGGACTCAGTTTCCTGGCAACCTTCATCTTAGGGGAGGAACTACAGAGGTAACGTCAGCTAAATGTTTATTATTGTCGGTAATTGCCTTCTTTTAAAGAAAGTCGCATAGATTCGGTGCATATTTATTTACAGCTGTGAGGTTACGCGACTGTTTTCGCAATCAATGACGACGTGTTAAAGGCATGTCATAGCCCCAAACAATTAAAACTACCGAGGCCTGGTTGTCTGGTCGCATACAAAAGCTAACTGGCTGTATTTGATGGTATAACGCAGCTTTTTCTAGGTAGACTCATATTTTCTATGGTCAATGGATGTTATGAAAAACAGAGTAACTTTGACTTCATACTCGGTTAGTTGTTGATGCATGGAATTAGATGCTCTTGTGCTTAACTTTTGTCAACATAGTTATCGAGAGCTCACTCCTGGCAGGGTAACTTAGCTAGCACTAGCTACTTTGACAGCAACTGGCGATGTTAGCTAGCATTTTACTGATGGCCTACTATGTGACGTTAGCATGCTAGCTATCTTGGTACGTCACTGAAGTTTCAGTTCCTGAAGATGATATGGCGTTGATTTGGAGATTTATACGCAATAGCATTACGGTGTGCACTTGATACAGCTTAAGAAGTAGCATATTGGAAGTTAGTGTTTTGCATGCAAGCTAAGCAGCTAAGCAGTTAAGCAGTTTCTAAGTGGTAATAAAGCCAGGCAGCTAACAAAGTAGATGGTGACTATCGGGTAAGTACAGTTATGGGATTAGGTGTTCACCACTCCCTAGAGCTAACGAATCTGTGTCTATGCCGTCTTTTCTAGCTGGTAAGAAGAATCGTTAGTTTGTGGCTGGACACTGTATGTACTTTCGGCTTGGAACACGTCTCGAGTCTTCATGTGACCCATGAGTCAAGCTCGCGAGGTGTGTCATGTCTGTTGTGACTGCGTGGTGTAACCCGTGTCTTTATTTGAACAACTTTCTGAAGAACTTTGCAGGAAGACCATGACAGCAACATTGGTTTTTGATGTTGACAATGTGACGTCATCAAACATGGTGAATAATTCTCCCCTTCTCAGCAGGAGGAGGGATGAGCCATTCCCTTGTGATTGGCCAAGATGTCCCAGAGGCAGCCAATGGGGTGGACTCGCCAGGCTCCCCGGAGATTTCTGATAGGCCAGCACTTCACCCTCTGAAATGTGATGGCAGGACGTCACAGGAAGACGGTCGACGGGAGGAGACACACACTGAAACAGAGACTCACACAGACACACACCACATTACTAACAACTCGTGCCCACATCCAGACCCGTCGTCATACACCGAAACACCCCAAACACACTCCACACCGATGCCAACGGCAGACGTACAGACACACTCACAAACACTGGACACACCTGCAGATTATCCCCCCAAACACAGACCTGATGCAAGCGAGGACCCCAGTCATGCAGTGCTCACTCGCACCAGTGACACACTAGTCACTGACACAACAACAACAACAACAACCAAAGGCAGACAGCACACAGAAACGCAGAGCACGGACGGACAGCGCCATGACAACGGCAAACACACACACAGTGGAGCACCGGTGGAAGATGGGGTGACAGGAGAGGAGGTGAAGGACAGAATGGAGGAAAGAGATGGACGGCAGCAAGAAGAAGAGAAGGAGGGGGAGGTAAATATAGTCTTCATCCACTCACTGTCTAGTTGCAACAGGCAGTCAACATCAGGTGTCAGGAGAGACTTGGGTTGGCTAGGTCATGCAGAAGTTTAGGATGGACAGCACATGTAAAGTCTGTCCTGTTGTTTTATTTTTATTTACATTTTTCATTGGTGAGTATAAGTTAAATGTCTGTATGCTGTAGGAAATCTAAGTACACTCACAGTGTACAGTGACTATGAAGGTAAAGTTGTCGAACAGCAACTGGAGGGATGCTGGTTTGATTCCAGTACCTTTGGGTGCTGTGCTAGGTGTGAGAAAGTGCTATACAGATACAGTACACTACACTTAGATGCTTCTATGTAAAGCGGCTTAACATAGAGAACACAAACCACACACGGATGTGCTTATGTTATACTGTGGTCTTTCTGCAGCCCACAGAACCTTCATCGACATCATCATCATCGTCGTCATCATCATCGCAGAACCCAGATCCTGCTCCTTCCAGCACTCTGGCCCCTCCCACAAACACAGCCCGCCCCACAAGCACCACGGAGGCGGACGGGGACGTGGACGGGGTCACAGACGATGTTCCCCAGACCACCCACACGATGGCGGAATCGGGCGCAGACGAGGCCCCCCAAATCACACGGGTGATGGCAGAGGCAGGGGCTGCTGATGCTTCCCGACCCACGCAGGTGACGGTGGATGGGGTCACACAAGTGATGGCTGATGGGGTCACAGACCACGCCATTGCGGGGGCGGGTGCAGCCGATGTCTCAAGGGCCACGCAGGTGATGGCCGACTTTGTCACAGACGATGCCCCCCGGCTCACACGGGTGCTGGCTGGGGCTGAGGCAGAAGCGGGGGCAGGCGCAGGCGAGGTCCCCAGACCCACACACGTGATGGCGGAGGCTGAGGGGGAGGGGGGCACATCCGATGTCCCCAGGCCCACGCACAGAATGGCAGAGGCGGGGGCGGGGGCGGGGGCGGAGGGGGGCGCAAGCGATGTCCCCAGACCCACGCACGTGATGGTGGAGGGGGAGGGGGAGGGGGGTGCATCCGAGATCCCCAGGCCCACACACGTGATGGCGGAGGTGCGTGTGCGGGGGATGCCGGAGCGGGACCGGGTGGTGCGGGGCATGCAGGACAGCAAGAGCCTGGACGAGCTGAGCGGGGCGTGCGGAGGGGGGTCGCGGGGGGGCGCCCGGGCAGGCCAGGCGGAGGGGGGACGGAGGGCCACCATCTCCAGCTCGCTGGAGCTAGAGGGCACGGTCAGCCACGAGGGCAACGTCACCAACTTCATCACCAAGAACCTGGAGCAGAAGATCAAGATGAGCTCACGACCCAGCCTCGACTGTGAAGGTGAGTGGAGGGACAACTAGGGGAGGGTGTGTGTGTGTGTGTGTGTGTGTGTGTGTGTGTGTGTAGGTGGGTGGGTGGGTGTAGGTGGGTGGGTGTGTGTGTGTGTGTGATCAAGATGAGCTCACGACCCAGCCTCGACTGTGACTGTGAGTGGGGGACAGCTGGGGGAGAGTGTGTGTGTGTGTGTGTGTGTGTGTGTGTGTGTGTGTGTGTGTGTCTGTGTGTCTGAGTGGTTGTGTGTATATAAATGATGCTTTTGAGTATGTCTGTGTGTGTAATGATGTTTTGGCATTCTTAATGTGGTAGGCTAACCTCTGCCAGTGGCACATGTAACCAGTCAAACCTCTTAACAAACTGGTTCCTGCGGTCAGCATATCCAGGGTAGGGTTTGTGTGTGTAGGGACATATTCAGGGTAGGGTTTGTGTGTATTGGCACATACAGGCTGTTTGCTAAGGATCTATTTAGTTAGACACTTACGCCCTTCCCTCCGGTCTGTCTGTGCCTCACTTCTGTTTGTCTTTCTCTCTGTCTGTCTGTCTCTGTCTGTCTCTCTCTCTGCCTGTCTGTCTCTCTCTCTCTCTCTCTCTCTCTCTCTCTCTCTCTCTCTCTCTCTCTCTCTCTCTCTGTCTGTCTCTCTCTCTGCCTGTCTGTCTGTCTGTCTCTCTCTCTCTCTTTCGCTGCCTGTCTGCCTGTCTGTCTGCCTGCCTGTCTGTCTGTGTGTGTGTAGCAGAGAGCGTGGCCCCGGTGCGTGGTCGCGGGTCGTTGCGTAGGCCGGCAGACATCCCCCCGATCGACCCGTCGGTGCTGCTGGACCTGCAGAGACACACGCAGGACGTGGCCCAGAGCGTGGAGCTCATGATGCGCAGCCTCAGCGGAACCATCCAGAACGTGAGTCGCCCCGCACCGACCCACTCGGACCCCCTGACCTAGGGCAGGACTCACCTGTCCAAACTAGGGCCTGACCCAGGGCAGATGGGCTTACCTATCCGAGCTGAGGTCTGACCCAGGCCAGATGAGCTCACCTGTCCAAACTATGGTCTGACCCAGGGCAGGGGGGCTCACCTGTCCAAACTGAGGTCTGACCCAGGGCCAATGGGCTCACCTGTCCAAACTAGGGGTCTGACCCAGGGCCAATGGGCTCACCTGTCCAAACTAGGGTCTGACCCAGGGCAGGTGGGCTCACCTGTTTGAGCTGGTGTCTCGGTTCTGCTTCTCTCTACTTGTCCTCAGCCCTCCCTTTGCCTCTGTATACAAGTACACCAACGTATACATCATCCCAGTCAAGGGAGACTGTCTGTTGTGTCTATTGACAATCGTTATGAAATGCCTACGTAATAGAAAGGGGTGGGTGGGGGGAAACAGTGTGCGCAGCAACCTGAACGAATTTTGATATGTGTAATAACATTAGCGTAAGCAAGTCTTTTATCAGCCGGGTGGTGAGACACATTTGGATGCGAAATCATTTTAAAATAAACATTATAAGTTTACATACCTAAACCAAAGCTTCACAGGAACTGAATGTGTCTGTTTTCATGGGGATAACTTCTTTTTCACTGGGTAAAGCCTCATTTTAAGTGGAACAGTGACAAAAATGGCTGATAATAGGCACTATAATGCCAATAATAGGATCACTTCCGCTATATTGTCTACATATGTTTACATTTTTAAGCCGTGTTGCCCTAAGCACATGACTCTAACTGCACTTGTTTGGCTGTGGGTGTCTGTGGCTGCGTGTGTGACTGTGTCTGTGGATGTGGATGTGGATGTGGGTGTGTCTGTGTCTGTGACTGTGTCTGTGACTGTGTCTGTGGCTGTGTTTGTGGGTGTGGATGTGGGTGTGGCTGTGTTTGTGGGTGTGGGTGTGGCTGTGTGTGTGACTGGGCATGGCTCTGTGTGGGTGTGACTGTGGGTGTGTGCCTGTGTCTGTGCGTGTGCCTGTGTGTGTCTGTGGCTGTGTGTGTGTGTATGGGTGTGTCTGTGTCCCCATGCAGATGACTGCCTTGAGCGTGGGCTACATCCAGACATACAGAGACTCTGTGGACAGCCTGGGAGAGTCGGTGGACATGAGCATAAAGGTATGAGGAGGGGAAGGGGAAGTGATGGCTGACATATTAAGAGCAGTGTTCAGCTGCTCATATGTGGGCTCTGTACATCAGTTTCATTTCTGTTATGTTCTGTGTGTGTCTGTGTATTTTTCTGCGTGTGTATGTGTGCGTGTGTGTGTGTCTGTGCCTGTGTGTGCACGTGCGTGTGTGCGCGCGCGTGTGTGTGTGTGTGTGTGTGTGTGTGTATGTGTGTGTATGCATGCGTGTGTGTGTGTGTGTGTGTGTGTGTGTGTGTGTGTGTATGTGTGTGTATGCATGCGTGTGTGTGTGTGTGTGTGTGTAGGGAATGTACACACTGATGGCGCGTTGTGAGGAGCTTGACCGCTCCATGCAGCCGATCCACGCGCTGGCGGCTCAGATACGGGACATCAAGCGCACCCTGGACGCCCTGGAGGCCATCTGCAAGTAACCGCGGCAACCACCCGCCCCCCGACCCCTGACCCCCCCTCAAGCCCAACTCGACCCCAACCCGACCCCCCCAGCCCCCCATCATGCACACCATTCGCTACGCCTGGCAGATGTGATGATGCTGCTGCTGCTGCCCCCCCCCCCCGCAGAGATGTGTGATGTGCTGCAAGTTACTACGCCCCCATGGAGGCGTTGTGCCAACATGCCTTGAAGCCCCCCCCCCCCCTCCCCAACCTCAATCCCCCCCTCCCCATGACTCTGCGCCCTGCAAATGTTCTTACCTGGAGTTCTTACCTGGAGTTAATTGTGCCCAGACTGTTTGCCGATGACCATGATGACCATGTTACCAAATCTAACGCCACTACTCAAGCCTCACAGAGGGCTCTGCAAATCCGCTCTGCACCCACTGCCCCCCCCCCCCCTTTCACAGAGACTGGCGCCCCCACCAGGATGCCGGGGGAACAGCAGGAGCCTGGTGTCTCGTGTCCCTCACGGTGGCCGGCGCTGGCTTCTTACTCTTGTCCGTGACATTTCACCGAGGCGCTCTGACCACGTGTCATCCTCCTCTCCGCCATGCCGTCCAGCTACACAGCACCCGCCTTCCATGATGTCACTTCCTGTTTCCTGCTTTCTGTGGGTGGAAGGCTTTAGTGTTTCCTGTGGGTGGAAGGCTTGAGGTGCTGTGTGCCCATGTGTGTATATGTGGTGGTGTCTGGGTCCGACAGGCTGATTTATCTGTGGGGGGTAAACGAGGCCGTAGCAGGGGTAGAACGCAGAGGGACGCGCTAGACACCTCCCTCCTCTTCTGTTGCCCCTGTTTGAATCAAGTCAGGTACGCGACTAGGAAGTGTAACCACTTAATTTATGGAATCATGCTACATTACATAACTCTTGAGTTACAGGCTATTTATGTTGAGGAGTTAATCCACACTTTTACACGCCTCAGAAATGGTTGTTGTTTTTTCCCCCCCGATACTAACTGATATGGACGGTGTGTGTGTGTGACTGTGTGTGTGTGTGTGTCTGTCTGTGACTAGAAGCATGTTCCCTGACTAGCCATGCCAGAGTTTAAAAATCACTGCATGGGTCTTCTCTCCCCCTACCCTCTAGTCACTGTATGCAGAGTGGCAATGGACTGAAGCAGGGGTTTGTGGGAGTTGGAGTTTTTAAAAAGGGGGCACTTTTTTGATGGGAAGGGGTCTAGGACGAGGGCTGTTCCTCTTTGCTCTGCTCACGTTGTCTGTCGCTCGACCCAGTCAGAAGTAACCTTTGTACATACTGTCTCAATGTCACTAAAACAATGATTTAGCCAATGTCATGAGTGTATATTTAAAAAAAGAGGATATAACAATAAATTTACAAGAATGATGCAAAAACTGCCATTGCGTTGACTCTTGACATGTTTACTGTTGTGTTGAATGTACATGTGTACGTGTGTGAAGATGTGTCTCTTCTGGAAGTTTGTGTTGGGTTTCAAAACAGACAAGCAGCCCTCAAGATGAAGGGCACACTTACTAAAAATGAAGACACCCTATTTTTAGGAGGATTTGAGACTCCCTATGTTTTGCTCGACCACAACAAGACAAAATAACCGTCTGGCATCGTGACTCTTATTCAGGGCTCTCTTCTCACAGGCCAGATTTTCCATCATGACGTTGATCAAAATGTAGTCTAGCCTAGTGACAGTCTAGTGTGTGGTTCAGGCACAGGGCTGCTGACAAAGCCAGTAGTTAGACTGTGGTGAGCAGATGCTCCATAATCACGTCACCACCATAAGCAGTCACCTGTGGAGTGAGGCACTCTTGGGCAGCTATCTAAACAATGGACAGCCAGCAGGATACAGGAGGATACGCAACGCTAAGGCCGAGACAATTTACAGAAAGTTATTCCACTTTCTCAACTCGGCTGCTACACAAACAAACAAAACAATCAACCACAAAACCGAGTGGCGTCCGTCCGATCACCCGTGATTGTGCAGATTTTATTGTAAACTTGGATGGTTTTCAGTTTACGGCAGCGGGGTGGTTGGGGGAGGAGGGGGGGCAGACGACGGGGAGATAAGGAGAGGTAGGCCGGGCAGGCAACCGTGAGATTAGATGTACTTATAAACAAACAAACGCTTGCGATGAGGCAGAGGAGGAGGCTGTAGCTGTAGCCATCTCCAGACCGGCTCTGTTACATTCTGCCGGACTCAGATCGGGTGATCTGGCCGATAGTCTTATCATGGGCATAAACGCCCGCACCTCATCTGGGTTACAATGTGACCTCTCCGCTCCTGAGGGTGCATACGTGTGCGGGGGACCGTTTCAATCCGAGGCTGTTATCATGTCATGTGGATGTGGTTGTGCTTTTATACACACACACACACACACACACACACACACACACACTACATGCAACACTTTATTCCAGAGACAGAAGCCCTAAAGCACACACAGTCATAAGGAATATATATATATATATATATATATATATATATATATATATATATATATATGTGTGTGTGTGTGTGTGTGTGTGTGTGTGTGTGTGTGTGTGAGTGACTGACATGCTATATGGGTGTACCTGTGTATACGGGCCTGCCTACAATTATGTGCAGTGCTTTCAGAAAATATTCATATTCCTTCAGCTCTTTCCACTCTGTTATGCCAACATCATGTCTTTTATTAGTTCTACCTCATCAGTCTTCTCCAGTGCTCGCGCATGACAATGCAAACAGGATTATAGTTTTTGTTTTTTTTAGTCTAAAAAAATAATAATGAAATGCCACGCTGACATAAGCACCTTTGGCAGTGATTAAGGTTTTTTGTTTTTCTTGCGTAGGTGACACACTCAGGGGCGCCCACATTTGGGGATTTTCTGCCATCCTCATTCTCATCCGCCGATCCTCTCAAGCTCCGTTGGCTTTAGCATTGAGAGAAATAATACAGATTTTTTGCTGGGTGGATATTGATGGGCTTGTGAACAGATTCAATTTTCTACAGGAGCAAACAGTTAGTTTGTTTCTTAAATGGAGAAAAGGGGCTTCTGAAATCACTGGAGAAGAATGTTCTTTCATACCTTCTTTTCCAAATCATGTTGGGTAATGAAGTTAGACCGGAATCTCACCCAGCTCAGCTGTGCTGTTGGGGGTGACAATGACAACAGCACAGCACTACCATATTATTACCATATTATATTACTACCATATTTACAATACCATGTAAATAATATTGTGTATATAAAAATTGTGAAATATGGGGGTGCTGTGGCACAGTGTGTCGAGCACCCGTACCATGAATAGGCAAGTGCCCATGGAGACCCAGGTTTAAATCCAGCCTGGGTCATTTCCCAAACCGACCCCATCTCTCTCTCCCACTCATTTCCTGTCACCATCTTCACTGTCCTATCACAATAAAGGCAAAAAAGCCTTATATAAATATTATATATATTATTAAAAAATAGAAAATTCATTACAGTCATTTTATGCACGTGCACTGTGCATTATTCCACCATATATAATTTAGGGTTTCAGCTATTAAAGTCTAATTAAGAAATTGGATTCGATCTGTAAACACACGTCTCTTTAATAATCCATTGCATTGTGATTAATTCAGGATAAGACCTTAATTAAACGTAATTAAACCGTGAATCCCACATTCCAGGGCATTGTTTTATGGGGTTACAAAGAGGTACTGTGGCTTAGTTCAAGGTAAAATGGAGGCAGCAGGTCTGTACTTGTAGAGTAGACTATAAATTAATAACCTCCTAATTAGCTGCTTCATTAGCGACTTTTGCAGAGTTTCAAAGGCAATGCATGAAGAAGGAAGGTGTGTGTGTGTAAAGTGTGCTGTGCTCTGAAGGGCAAGGTCATTCCCAAGGTCATTCCCAGGGCTGTCTCTAAGTCTGTCTCTAAGTGCTTCCTGTTTTGTCTCGGCTGTGTGGGCTGTATGGGTCACTGTCCGGTCGTGTACCGCAAATAAGATGCTTAGAATCGAGGCCAAACTCCTCATCTCGTCTGGTTTCATCACACCAGAGAGTCGTATTGTTATCATAGTCTGAAAATCCCCTCAGGTGCTTTTGCAGTGTGAGTTGCCTCAGTTTTTCCCCTTTCTTTTTGAATGTGCTAAACATATTCCAGGGCAGTTGAGAATTGTTTTTTTTATTTTGTTGTTTGTGTTTGTGAATGTGTGCATTTTCAGTCAGATTTGTGTATGCTGTTGTTTATAAAGTGGTATGTCTAGTTTGTGTGTGCATGTGTCATCTGTGTATGTTAAGTGTGAGTTATACATGTGGCCTGTCCATGGACTGAACCCAACACTGAAGACACGTTTTTCAGATTTGTATATGCTACTGTTTATAAGGTGTTATGTATGTCTAGTTTGTGTGTGCATGTGTCATTTGTGTATCATCTGAGATATACATGTTGCCCTGTCCATGGACCTAAGCCAGTACTGCAGACACGGCCGGGCACAGCAGTATTTAAGACACGGTAGGCCAGAAGCAGATGGCATGCTTCATGGTGTGGATATAGGCTTACAGAGCCACCTGCTGTCTGCTCTCACTTAAAGCTGAGCAGGGCAGCAAACATGAACACCAGTGGATTTAGAGTATACATACATCGACCCGCTCTGATACCAGAGAGGGAGAGAGAGAGAGGTAGAGAGTGAGAGAGGGGGAGAGAGAGAGGGAGATAGAGAGAGAGAGAGGGAGAGAAACAGAGAGGGAGAGAGGGGGAGAGAGGGGAGAAAGAGGGAGAGCGAGAGAGAGAAAGACGGAGAGAGAGACATAGAGGGGAGAGAGAGAGAGACAGCGAGCGGCAGAGAGCAGACTAAAGTATTACTGTGACCAGCTGCAGGATTTGGGTGCTGTGGGGAAAGTTACTGTGTAGTCCAGCGTGTACACAGTGACTCAAAAGAAAACACAAACAAATTCCTTTTTCCATTCCTGCAGGCAGCTTTTTGAGCCTTTCAAACAGTCAAGTGCAACTGTGGAAACCTGTTGTGTTTGTTTGTTAATATTTGTTTACACACCCTTGAGAGGGACCCGTCTCGCCACATCCAGCGTGACGTGCGTACCGGCGAAACTGGCGAAGCCCCCCCCCCCCTTTCTCCACTGTGCTGGGAGTCAGGCATGTGTGTGCCGCGATAAGGACAGTGCTGTGGTGAATGGGTATGGGGGGGCATGGGGGGGGGGGGGGGGGGTAGGCTGTCTGAGAGAGAGAGAGGGAGAGAGGGGAGAGAGAGACGGAGAGGGAGAGAGAGTGAGAGAGAGAGATGGGGAGAGAGAGACAGAGAGGGAGAGAGAGTGAGAGAGAGAGATGGGGAGAGAGAGACAGAGAGGGAGAGAGAGTGAGAGAGAGAGATGGGGAGAGAGAGACGGAGAGGGAGAAAGAGTGAGAGAGAGAGATGGGGAGAGAGAGACGGAGAGGTGTCTCTACTTTAATCAGTCCGGTTACAGCAGGAAAAGAGGCCTCAGGGGATCGCCACACTGTTTGATACGCTGGATCAAGCTCATAAATACACAACCATGACTCCTCGTCTGGTAAATCCGCTTTTCATTAAAATGGATTTTGTTGAATACATTTTTTATTTTTTCATAGAAAGACAAAGGCATGAGTCACAGTCACAATGTGTCACAGTGTGTGTGTGTGTTTGCACATGGCTTTTATTTGAGAGCGGCTGCAACTGCTGGTTGTTGTTTGTCACCGTCTCTGTCTCGGCCCAGCAGCCAGCAGATATTAATTAGCACAAGTCACACAGGCAGCGGGTCGTCACGGCAACCCATTTTGTGTTGACCCAAACATTAGCAGGGCGGCGGCAGCAGCAGCAGTCCAGTCACCATCAGCAGGACCAGAAGCAGGTGGGTACCAGGCTGGTGGGTGGAGGAGATGCTGCTGTCCTTGGGCACTTGTGCTACAGGTACCCCTGTCCCCTCCCCCTGCTCTTGCCCCTCCCCCTGCTCCTGCCCCTGTCCCTGCCCCTGCCCCTGCCCCTGTCCCTTGAGCAGGGGTGGCTGGTTGACCCTGCGGGGGTCCGTGGCCCCTGACTCCTGGTCGGCGGCCGCTCCCTCCAGCGCCTCGTAGAAGTGGCAGCGGAAGTCCCGCCTCCAGGCGTCCAGGGAGGCGGGGTCGAGCTCTCCGGCCGCCCGGATGCCGTCGCCCCCCTCGGGCAGCAGGCGGAAGTTGGCGGAGGGCAGGTGGAGGTAGGCGGGGTCCTCCTGGTTCTTGCGGACGCAGCGCCCGCGGCCCTGGCACAGGGACACGCCACACAGACGCGTCGCCATGGTGACGTTGACCACGTACGGACCCAGCGTGCCCCGGAGGAACGAGGCCATGTCGGAGCAGGACTTCTGCAGAAACGAGGAGTCACACACACACACACACACACACACACACACACACACACACACACACACACACACACACACACACACACACACACACACAAACACACGCTGCTTCAAAGAGGGCATACGCAAACACGTCATGACATTGCACTCGTACAAGCTTGCACAAAATCTCTAATTTCAAATTGCAATTTAAATGACAGTAAATCTTTTGGAAATACTCATTGTTTCCTACTATGATGCCAAGTTCGTATGAACGAGGCCATGTCAGAGCAGGACTTCTGCAGAGACGAGGAGTCACACACACACACACACACACACACACACACATGCTGCTTCAAACAGGGCATATGCAAACACACGTCATGACATTCAAACTTCTAACACGCAAGATACTCTACTGCAGATACACCAGATCTTAAACATTTGGAACCAATAGCAAATAAGGACCTGTTTGAGATGTAGAAATTAACTTTATCTCAGTGACTGTCAACTATTTAAAAGAACTATTCCGAGTCATATTCAAAGAAAAAAGGACTTCTGCAGAAATGAGGAGTTACACAAACACACGCCGCTTCAAACATTAACATACGCAAACACATCATGACTCTAATGAGCCTTTAACACGCAAGACACTGCACTCCAGATGCACTCGTACAACCTTGCACAAAATCTCTAATTTCAATTTGCAATTTAGATGACAATAAGTCTTTTGGAAATACTCATTGTTTCCTACTATGATGCCAAGTTCAAAGCTACAGTCAGCAATCTGAAGTGTTTACTTTATTCTCGATGGCTCATGTTCATATTTTAGACATACACCCTCTTTTTTTAACCATAAAAAAACATGCCATATTTAGCCCGAGTCTTGGCTATGGAGGACCTCTCCCACATACAGTATATCCCGTGTTCCCATGGGCACTCAGAACTTTAAATGCACTCCAGCAGTGGTACTGCTTCTCGAACAATCATCAAAGTCAAAGTCAAAGTCAGCTTTATTGTCAAAAACCATATGTACACATTGCACACACACAATTTGAAACTGCAGCACTCCCTAGGCCCACAGCGAACATTAAACATCATATTGTCACTTCACTGCTGCTGCTGACTGTATGCTGAATGTACACCAATGTGAATTGTGGTTTAGTAACCTAACTGCTGCTGTTGATTATGCTTAACACTGTTTGCTCCACTACCTCTTACTGTGCAATGCCTACAGCATAATGTGCATTACTGACCTCACATTATGTGCAATATTATTATTCACTGCCTCTGTACATAGCCCATTTACCTAATTATTTATTACCTATTAATAAATAAATAAATGCATTTATTTATTTATTTATTATATTACTATTTGCTTACTATGGCCTTGTATATGCTCCCTTCTTCCTTTGTTTCTACAGTGCTTCCTTGCCTGACACTTTAACACTTTAACACTTTTACCTTGCTCCTTTTTGGCCTTGCTGTCTAATTTCGTTGTCCTGGTAACTGGTAAGCAGAGGTGTCAATCCCAGGTTCAGGAAGTAAAAACCCTGCCAAGTTTTCCTTCTAACACAGGTCACTTCACTGAGTAGCTGATCTACCTGTCTTGAGAGTTTATGATAAGCTGATTCAGAGCTGGTTGGGTCAAATTTGTGGCACGGTTTTTACTTTCTGAACCCGGGATCGACACCTCTGCTGGTAACAATGTCAATGACAGTCTTGGGAGTCCCACATACTGTACATACCGGAGTCTTGGCTATGAAGGATCTCTCCCACATGATGACTCCAGCGGCACCCATGGCAGCGGCCTCCCCCACCGTGGTCACCAGGTCAGCCTGAGGGGCACAGGGCATGGTGAAGGTCATGGTGAGGGTCAGGGGTCATGGTGAAGGTCAGGGGTCATGGCGAGGGTCAGGGGTCATGGTGAGGGTCATGCTGAGGGTCAGGGGTGCCGGCAAGGCCAAGGCTATGACTAAGGCTAAGGCTATGACTAAGGCTAAGGTTACGGACATTTCATGGGGCCCAAAATTATTGTCTTTCAGGTGACCCACAATTTCCAGCAGAGCCCCTGGTTATGTTTATGGTTACTGTGTTTAGTCATGGTCATGGTCAGGGGTGCAGCTAAGGTTAGGGCTAAGGGGGAGGCGGGGGTAGATCAGGACAATTCATGGCGCCCACAGCTTCACAGGGGTCCACAGAGGACTATGATATGTTTGGGGTGGGGGCCCAAATAGGACTATGATATGGTTGGGGTGGGGGCCCACAAAGGACTGTGATATGTTTGGGGTGGGGATCCACAGAGGACTATGATATGGTAGGGGTGGGGCCTCACAGAGGACTATGATATGGTTGGGGTGGGGCCCACATAGGACTATGATATGATTGGGGTGGGGGCCCACAGAGGACTATGATATGTTTGGGGTGGGGGCCCACAGAGAACTATGATATGGTTGGGGTGGGGGTCCACAGAGGACTATGATATGTTTGGGGTGGGGGCCCAGAGAGGACTATGATATGTTTGGGGTGGGGGCCCACAGAGAACTATGATATGGTTGGGGTGGGGGTCCACAGAGGACTATGATATGTTTGTTGTGGGGGCCCACAGTTGCAGCTGTAGCTTAATGGTTAGGGAGTTGGTCTTGGGATCAGAGATTTGCAGTTTTGAATCCTGTTCTTCCTGTAGGAAGAACTGGGTTGGGGGAGTAAACAAAGAGTTCTCTCCTGCTCCCTCTTCCATGGCTGAAGTGCCCTTGAGCAAGGCATCTAACCCCACATTGCTCCAGGGACTGTAACTGAAACCCTGTACCTAAATAACTGCAAGTTGCTCTAAATAAGAGCATCAGCTAAGTGTAACGTAATCTCTTTCTGTGGTTATTGTGTTTTGATGTTCTTATCCAGAGTGACTTCAGACAACATTGACATAACAAAAATTCAAAAACATTCAAATTATGCAGTATCATGCAGTTTTAAGAAATCACAACCAAAGTGCAGAAACCTGTCTTCATATGCCTTCATGCAAAGGTGCAAGTTTAGAATTGGTCTCATGTCTGTGAAGATCTCATTCATTCAGGTCATGGTAGTCAAGGGAGCTAAGTTGTAAGCAACTGGACTACTTTTTCCAAACATCCCTTGACTTTAGAATCAGTCTCGTGCTGTATCTGTAGTCCTTGATCTTACTATGGTTTACATTGTATTTCCTTAAACTGCTCTTTTAACAATAAAATGTTTTTTTAAGGTATTTTACAAAGACCAAATTCTATGCAGAGCACAAACACAAAGCAGCTGGTGGTGAAGGAAGAAGAGGATAAAAGTGTTAAAAGGTCACATCCCAGAAGGGGGACGCATCTGCCTTTGTTAAGAACATGAGAGTGAGGAGGATGAAATGGAGAGAATAGAAAATAGAATAGAATGCCTTTTATTCTCTTCTTTTATTGTCACTGTACACATGCACAATGAGATTAAAACCAGCTCATTCACCAGTGCAAACGTGTACGCAGTATGCTTACAACATAGAATAAAATAAAATAAACAATAGTGACAGAAAGGATACAAGAATAAAGAGAGTGTTAGATACAGGAAACACCTTACCTCAGACAGGTAGGCATCTGAGGATGCATAGATAGTTTTGACCAATGGGAAAACAGGAAGGTCGAAGGCGGTTCCTGCCAGAGCTGCCACTCTAAGGGCCTCTCGAATCTGATTGGAGGAGTAAAGCCAAGGCCCCTTGGACCCGGGGGGAAACTTGTCCATCGTGAGCGTGGGGTAGATGGCTGAACTCCGTTTCCATAGCCACATGAGTTCGTCGTTGAGGGCCATCTCCGCGGCGGGGCATCGGCCCGTGTAATTGGACAGGAGCTGGAGGGGGCCGGAGTTGTAGCAGTTGGGATAGGGAGCCACGCCCCACAGAGTCTGGGGGCGGAGCCTCCTCACCTCCCGCAGGGTCTCCATGACGATGGCCTGGGCAGCCGCCTCGAAGTCCACCTGACAGGATATGACATCAGCATTAATGTGTTGCTTCTCTGCATCGTACAGAAAGAGAGAGATTTGATTTCCATATTTTAAATTCAAATTTCCAATTTTATTCATTATATACAAATTGTACTACCTCTACAAATTATACTATACTGTACATTATGCAGTTAAAATGCTTGGCTACTGACTGCACTGACTGTGTCTATCAATACCAGATATAAAAAATAAATTAAATTAAAAATAAAATATATCAATAAAATAAGCATGCTTAAGACATATAAGCTATCTTAATAACTATGTTATTAATAAAAATGTTATTATCTCTTGTGAACCTTGTGTACAGATTGAGGATAAAAACTTTTCCTCAATCTTTCAGTGCTTGACAAATAGAATTGAATAGAATAAAGATAGGATTGAACTAAAATAGAATTAAATCAATTGGCAAAATAACAGGAGTGATGTGCTTTTGTTGAAGGCTGGTGGCAGCATTTCTACACTAGCTGAAGACAGGACAGCTAAGGGCCAGATGAAGTAGGCCCCGCTAACACTCCTATGCAGGGCACTGTGCTAATCACAACCGGAAGACATGAAGGTCTGAATCACCGCCTCAGAGTTATTAACAGATAAAAACGGCTTGACCTTTATTAAGCTACTCAGGTGGAAAAAGCTGGACTTTACCTCAGAGTTCATTTGACTGCCCATTTCAAAATCTGAATCAAAAATTACACCTGGATTCCCAGCAGTGTGTTTAACATAAGATTCCAAGGATTTTAAGGAAGTTTAAGCAGAGATGTTTTTTATATAGAAACCAACCATAGAAACCAGCATGGTTTCTATGGTTTTTATATAGAAACCATGCTGGAAATATTCAGCATAATCCCGCCTATTCTGCTGCTAAGAGCCAATAATCTGCTGATCTGTACAACCGGCTCTCCAATCATTTTGCAGTATCATGCTCCACTGACTCACACTTTCCCTATAGCACGCAGTTCAAAATAACCCGTGGCAAAAAGGGGCTTTTAAAGCTTTAATACAAACCTGCAGACCTTCCCAGCCATTACAATCAAACCTTTGTTGTGATTTCAACCATGTATTCTTTGTGTCCCTCAGTCCTTGGAGAGTGAATATATTCATTGTCTATCCATTCGTTTAGGTAGGGTGTGGTCTTATTAACTCGAAATAGATGCCCTAAGGTGTTCCCAAGATGGCCACTGAGTGTGGGGACTAGAAAAACTTTGGCATAAGTCTGTGTTGATATCACGGGCACTACTAGGTCTGAATATCTCTCCAGGAAACTATTTTTTAAATTTTTTTTTTATAAGGAAATCTCTGCTTTGGTGTGGGTTTAGGGTCTAGTGTCCTGGAGTTTCTGAATGAAAGGCTGCACAACTGCAAGCTTTAGGTGTTCAGGCACAGCACCTGGGGTGAGGCTTCTGTTCACAAATTGAATCCTGTGATAAAATGACTTCCTACTAATGTAAAACATCAAAAGTGTACCAGGTGTAACCTCCATACTGGAGGAGTGACATTCAAGATGTGTTTAAAACTGTTGAAATGTTGCTCCAGGTGGTGTTACATACTTTGTAAACATGTAACACTATTTATAACATTCAGCTCAAGATTTTTTAATGATCATTTCACCTCATTCCCTTAGCATGCTGTAATAAAACACTCTCCTAACACACACCATACTCTGTGAACATGAACCAAACAATGTGGATGCAGCCTGTCACAATAGTGTGGAGATTCTTGGAGAGTACTGAAGGTTGGAGTGAGAAGAGGCATAGGAGCCTTCTGATTGGGTGGGTTTGATTGACAAGTGGGTGGGTACAGGTCCACCCCAGCCTGCCCGTGGCTATGGGAGTAAGCTACCTCTCCTGCATGTTAATAATGTTAATATAAACATACACACAAAAAAAAACAAACACAATATATATGGCAACATTGGTGATAGCAGAGAGAGACAGCGCTGTTAACTACGGATATTCCAGTATCGTGGATTAGCACTGAGTAAGTTAGGCAATTATGGGTAGAGGGGTTAACCTCCAGATGACCTCTGTGTTGCAGAGAGACAGGCCTGTTACTCGGTGTTACTCCATCTTACCCTGTGTGTATGTTTGTGTGTGTGTGTGTGTATGTGTGTGTCTATATGTATGTGTGTCTATATGTGTGTGCACGCGCTTGTGTGTGTATGCATCTGTGTGCATGTGCGTGCGTCTGTGTGTGTCTATGTGTGTCTACGTGTGTGTGTGTGTGTGCATGTGCGTGCGTCTGTGTGTGTCTATGTGTGTCTACATGTGTGTGTGTGTGTGTGTGTGTGTGTGTGTGCGCATCTGTGTGCATGTGCATGCATCTGTGGCTATGTGTGTGTGTGTGTGTGTGTATGTGTGTGTGTGTGTGTGTGTGTGCGCGTCTGTGTGCATGTGCGTGCACCTGTGTGTGTCTATATGTCTGTGTTATGTGTGTGTGTGTGTCCTCTCACCTGTGCCCACTTCTCCACCTCCTCTGCCGTCCAGTCTGGGAAGAAGCCCTTGAGCAGAGCCCTTGAGCCCTCCTGGTATTTGCCCTGCTTGCCCCTGTTCCTGCCCCACTGCGCCGCCCACTCCTTCCACCGCAGCACCCCCAGACCGGGAGCCCCAGCCTGGGGCAGAGCGGCCAGCAGGTCGGCCTCTACCCTCTGGAGGTGGGTGTTCAGGCTGGTGTGTTGCGGGAGGCCTCCATTGATGGGCTGACCGAAGGAGGTGAAGTAAGGGTACAGGCCCAGTGTGTCCTCGTAGAACAGGGCCACACGTCCCTGCCACTCCATGCCGAAGGCCGCGGGGTCGGGGCGCCCTGGACACCCCCTGTCTGGTACCCCCCAAAACACCAGGAAGGGCTGGCCGGGGAGGAGGGGCGAGCGGGCAGGACCTCCGAGGGCTGGAGGGGGCAAGAGTGTTGCTACAAAGAGGAGAATAGAGGTGCACAGCGGGGGCCAGCCAACCTGGCAACCCCCCCACACCATGGTCCTACTGCTCTCTGCCAGGGTTGTGCACCATCCTGCCTCTGACACACACACACACACACACACACACACACACACACACACACACACACACACACACACATACACACACACACACACACACACACAAAAGCACACACACACACACACACACACACACACACACACACACACACACGAAAGAACACAAAAGCACGCATTAGTTACGCCAATGTTATGTGACATACCATAACAATAATGTTGGTGGTGAAAAAAAGTATTGGAAAATTTAGTGCACCCTTGTCAAAAAATGCATGGATTTCATTTTTGGCTCACATATGTATCAGTTAAGATGTTGTTTTTCCACAGAGAGACATTGGACGTGGCCCTGGACCTCTATAATTAAATTATTACTAGTTATGTCAGCTTAAAGGTTTGGTTTGCATGGAAACTTTGAATATATGTTGTTTGGAAGAATTGCTGAACCACACTGGTCTTAAAATAAAATAAAGATTTAACCTCTTCCCGAATCCCAACAGGGTTAACTTTACACTCGTCACAGGTAAGGTCAAGTCAACATGAACTATGTCATCCCAATAACCACAGACAACAATGGCCAACAAACTCATAACAGCTTCCTGACATCCACAGTAAAGACTGCGTCATATTATCCAGGGGTTCAGGAGTTACAAAGGAAGAGGCTAATTTCGACAGAGTTTGTGGTATGAGATAAAGCTTGGGGCAATTTTCATGTAAGAAAGTATGACTACATGAAGCTAATCAAGAGTATATTGCTGTGTCTTTGAAAAGGCACCAACAAAGAGCAAAAAACGGAGACGCTTTAGGGTAAGTTAATTATTTACAGCTAATTGGATTAATCAGTGCTGCCTACGCTCAACGGTAATCGGTGCTTTAGAATGGCGAATCCTAATGCGTCTTCTGTCTGCATGCTGCCGGGAACTACAGACATGTATCTGCACATTAACCTTTTCGTTTCTCTCAGAAAGCTCACACAAGCTTCACAAATCATCCGATGCTCCCCCAAGAGGTCCCGTGTAAAAAAGGGCCGTGTTGATATAGAGTTTGCCCGGAATACACGTCATTCTGGTCGGCTTCATCTGCAGTCCAGAAGCCCCTTTGCCTGGAGGGTGAGATTTATAATTTTAGAGGACTCTCTCCGGGAATGTTGTGCGCATCGCCCAGAGTTTCGAACTGAGGCCAGGAATCGATGGTGACGCAAAATACACATGGACCAGTTTATGGTTCCGGGAAGGTTATCTGTTGGGTAGGGGATCGTTTCATAAAAGTTTTGGTTCTCTGAAGGGGTGCTAGGAAAGTTCATTTCAAGAAGAAACAACGTTAGTTTTTGGTTGGCAGAACGTCCTGGCGACGTTCTCCTAAAGTGCATTTTTGGGGCTTCGTGGCTGATAAGTTCCCACTTGGTTGCAGTAACGTCCCCCTAACCATTTAAATAACCAAACCTTTATGGTCCCTCTAGAGAACCAAAAGTGCACTGTTTGCTGTAAGACTTTAATCAGTGTGAAAGTAAATGCTGAAAAGAGTTATTTGCATAAGGAGTCTTTAGTAAGTCTGTCTGGTTGGCAAACCAGCATGTGTATAGCTGCAATCAAATGCCACAAGGTAAAAGAAAAAGAAAATCCCTGAACACAGATAAAATGTAAAAACACACACACACACAAATGTACATTTTAACTTAAGTGGCACCTCTATATGAAAACCCCACCTCCACTAAGACTGCTGTATCAGAGACGTCATGGATTTTGTGGGATGGGTGGCAATATTTGCTCGGTGGCATTGCTAGGGCTATTTTAGGGGGGGTCAAGACCCCCTCCCCCACAATGCTCTTAAGCCCCCTATAATTATAGGACCATGGACTTTAGAGAGTCTGTCTGGTTGGGAAAACAGCATGTGTATCACTGAAATCAAATATCATAAGGTACAATCCCCTGAGTCCTTGAATTTTTTTTTCAGATGAACACAGATAAAATGTGTCTGTGTAGGACTGCTGTAGCAGAGAGGAGGAGGTCACGGGTTTGGTGGGATGGGTGGCAGTATTGGGCTTAGTGGCTAGGGCTATTTTAAGGGGGGGGGGTCAAGCCCCCAATTACAGGACCATGGACGCAAAATGCAGAAATCACACCTATTCTTCTCCATTACATTACTTTAGTATGGTGCATCACGGCGAGATGCTACACATGTCAATGAAAAGAGCACAGCCTGGTCTTTCCGATGGCATACCATACAGTGCCATACCATACAGTGCAGCTGGGCTCATGGCATAGGTCAGCATAGGTCACTGGGGTCCCACTCACCTGTGTGTGTGTAGGTCAGACGAGCGTGTGTCAGGCGTGGGCATCGGGGTGGTCCAGTGACAGTCCAACTGATCCAGCGCTGAAGGCGAAGGCCCCGTGAGGAAGACAAAAAACACAAGGTCACCCTCAGTGATCAGCCACCGTACTCCCTAAAAGGTCCGAGACATACAGGCACCCCAAATACATCTCCGACGCAAGCGAGTGAACACACAGTCATGACCCGTGAGGACCGAGACAGCACTCCAGTCACCCGGAACATTGAACAACAAAAGGATTGACTGCTCTAAGTGCTGGGGAAAGGGTGGCAAATGGTGTTTGTGTGTGTGTGTTTGTGTGTGTGTACAGAGAGAGAGAGAGCGAGAGAGAGAGCAAGAGAGAGAGAGGGAAAGAGAGAGAGAGATGAGCGGAGAGAGAGAGAGAGATGAGCGGCGGGAGAGGGAGAGAGAGGGAGAGAGAGAGAGAGAGATGAGCGGAGAGAGGGAGAGAGAGAGAGAGAGATGCGCAGCGGGAGAGAGGGAGAGAGAGAGAGAGAGAGAGATGCGCAGCGGGAGCAGAGTGGGTAAAGCCACCTCACCTCAGGCAGGCCCAGGCTAATCCCGCTGTAAGAAGGGTCAGTGGCGAGCATGGTACTCACATGACCAGCATAGCCGTAATCCCATAATCCCACACTGCGACTGCTAGGGGATACATCCTAGCCCAGCACCCCCTCTTCTGACGCACCCCCCCCAACACACACACACACACCTACCCCAGCACCCCGTCTTCTGACGCACCCCCCCCAACACACACACACACACACACACAGACACACACACACCCCTTCTCCAGTCAGCTTTTCAGTGTGTGTGTTAACTTCATACATGTATTCATTTACATCAGTATTCACCAGGCGTGTGTGTGTGTATGTGTGTGTGACACCTCTTCTTTCAGGATGCCATATCTGGGGGCTTTCAGGCTGTCTGGCTCTCTCTATCTCTGCCACTTCCTGGCGCTCGTGCTTCAGGCTCTTCCACAACTTCCACACTTCCTCGTTTCATGAGCCGTCTGTCTTTCGCCTTATCTTCCACATTTTAACATTGCCTTTTTTCAGCACCCCCACCCCCACCCCCACCCCCCCCCCCACACACACACACACACACACACACACACACACACACACACCCTCTGCCTGTTACTGTCTCTGGAGCATATTTGCTTTCTTCTGTTTGGCTAATTTTCTCTTCAGATGTCTTCCCTCTTCCCTCTTTTTTTGTCTGTGCTTTCACCTTGTCCTAGTTTTCATTTTGGCGTTCTCTGTCTCTGTCTCTGTGTCTGAGCTCCCCAAAATCACTCTATTCTACTCTCTTGAATTATAATGAGAAATTGAATTGAGAATAGAAGGATATAATTATTTGATGAATGTTTGATGAAGGTTTCCCACTTGATATTGTAATTTATTTATTGTCACAGTTATTTTAGATAGTCAAAATTTATTTTTGTTGTTTATTAAACTTGTGCAAGTTGCTAGGGGTTTGCTTCAGTGTGCTTATTGACAGAAGACAGAAAAACACATAACAAACATGAAAACATAAACAAGAACATTAACATGAACATAAGAAATAGGACTGGCACCTCACACAGGATCACCCACTACATGTAAACACATAAAAAAGCCCATGACAAACATGAAAACATAAACAAGAACATTAACATGAAGATGAGAACAGGGTCACATAGGGTCACTCACTACATGTAAACACATGAAAAAGCACATGACAAACATACACCTATACAGACCTTTTGTCTATTCCCTTTCGGAATATTTTCCTCCAAGACGCCATATAATCGCCATACGGCGACGGGGTTATGACGTGGGTGACCTGTTGTGTGTGTCCTATTCCTGTATGCGTGGCCTCACATGAGAGGGCAACAAACACACAGCCTGGCCCAGATCCCTGTGGACGCTGCCTTAAACCCTAAGAGGTGTCATCACACACCGCCTTTGGCGTGAATGGTTGACGGCACCATTCCAAAGATAACTTGGGTCCGATAAATAGAATCTGGACTTAAATGAGAGGTCAACTTACAGCCTGGCCGAGATCTCTGTGGAAGCTGCCTTAAACCCTTGGGGTGTACACTTGTAAAAAAGTGCTATCATGTAGTAGCATGATGTAGACACAACAAAATGTCCTTCAACTGTTGAGCAGTGAAGATGGCATTATTTCAGAATTATTCAATTGTTTATAAATTGTTCTTTAATTTTGATCTCCAGTGTATGTGCCATCGAACCCCCTTGGCGGGATATGGTTGACGGCACCATTCCTAAGATAACTCGGGTCCGTTAAATAGAATCTGGACTCGTATTGTTTTAGAACACACTTGCTCAATGGAATGTTTAAACATTCCACTGCATAAGGATTAATGCACTGTGACACTTTTTTGGAATACATGCGGATGCACACTTAGGCTGAGAATCCCCAATGCCAAACAAGATTAAAGCGGATAGTTGTAGACTAGTTTTAGTGTGTGGGAGTGGGGTTTTAGTGTAATGCGGACGGCCTGAGGTGCCCCATGTCACAGGGAGCACTTTTAATCCCATTTGATCTCTGATGGCAACAGGCTTTAAGGCCATCTCTGGTCATAATTATAAGAGTTACGATGGGAGCATTTGATATCTTTTCATTGTGTGCATGTCTTTGTGGTTATGTGTGTGTGTGTGTGTGTGTATGCATGTGTGTGTGTGTGTGTGTGTGTGTGTACTTAAATGTGAGAAATCCATGGTAATGCCTTTTATCATGGTTTATCTGATATATACGTATATACACTTTATGTGGAAGTATTAGTGTTTGTTAATGTGTGTTTGTTTTTTTTCCA
>CM059270.1:29538409-29548409 GCA_030347295.1 Setipinna tenuifilis | reverse complement strand
TTGGGATACCGCTGCTGTAAGACTCCCCCTGAGCCTCCAGGACTGGGGCACATGTTGACCTCCCCTCACCAAGGTCATTCATGAAGCAGATTAGAGAGTTCCCTTCCCTACGAGTGGCATAAACATCCTGCACGGAAGCAAATAGTGTTTGTTTATCAGATCCAACCCCCCCCCCTCCCCTCCCGCTGATGCTACGTCCCCAGATACAATAGTCCCCACATTTCAAAGGGGCCCCACTCAAAAAAGAGCACCTTGCATCACTAGCACCATGGCAGTGTGCTGAGGTCCGCAAGCTTCATTACAATAATGCCCACATCCTTCTCTTTGTACCCTCCGCGCTACAGACACAGACACACGCACACACACACACACGCACACACACACACACACACACGCACACACCCACACACACAAACTCACAAACACAGATAAACACAAACACATGCAGATAAACACAAGCACACACACACGTGTGCACACACACATTCACTCACAAACACACATACATACTCACAAACACACGCAAACACAAACACACACACACAAACACACACACACATGCACACAGACAAACAAACATGCAAACACACACATATTGACCCAGACAAAAGGGCAAACCACCTGAGGAGTTGTGGTATGTGTGTGGCTGTCTATGTTTGTGTGTGTGTGTGTCTATGTGTCTGTGTGTGTGTGTGTGTGTGTCTGTGTGTGTGTGTGTGTGTCTGTGTGTGTGTGTCTCTGTGTGTCTATCTGAAGGTGGGAAGCAGCTCTCACTTCTTTCTTTCTTTCTTTTTTGTTGTGAGAGGTGTTGGAGTTCACGGCGAACCGCTTGATTGGTTGACAGACAGGCGGGGCGGGGGGGCACTTGACACACACACACACACACACACACACACACACGCACACACACACACACACACACACACACACAAACACAGGCGGACCGGGGGGGGGGGGGGGGGGCCTTGACAATGGGCATTCGGACGAGTGAGGCCAGCGTGACCGGAAAAGCCGCCACAAAGCGCCACGGAGACAGTGATGGGGACAATGGAGTCTGGACACTGAAGGACAGCAGAGGAGAGGGGGGGGGGGGGGAGAGGAGAGGAGAGGGGGAGGAGAGGAGAGGGGGAGGAGGGGGAGGGGGACGAGAGGGGAGGAGAGGGGGAGAGAGGGGAGGGGGGGGGGAGGAGAGGGAGAGGAGAGGGAGAGGAGAGGAGAGGGGGACGAGAGGGAGAGGGGGAGGACAGGGGAGAGGAGAGGGGGAGAGGAGGAGAGGAGGAGAGGAGAGGGGGAGGAGGAGAGGGAGAGGAGAGGGGGGGGGGGAGAGGAGAGGCGAAGGACAGTGGAGAGGAGGGGGGGGGGGATAACAGGGACTAGGAGGAGAGGAGAGGGAGAGGAGGAGAGAGGGAGAGGAGAGGAGGGGGAGGAGGAGGAGGAGAACAGGGGCTAGGAGGGGGAGAAGTGTGTGTGTGTGTGTGTGTGTGGGGGGGGGGGGGGGCGATGTCTTTGATCTGTCTCTACTATTTTTTTTCCTTCTGTAAAGAAAAGGAAAGGATTCAGAGGAGCAGGACGGAGAGAGGGAGGGCTAGATCCTGAATCCTCTCCCCATGTGAGTGTGTGTGTGTGTGTATTTGTGTGTCTGTGTGTCTGTCACTGTGTGTGTATGTGTATGTGTGTGTGTGTTTGTTTGTGTGTTTGTCACTGTGTGTATGTGTGTATGCACGCATGCGTGTGCTGTGTGTGGGAATGTGTGTGCTAGTGTGTGTGTGTGTGGGTGCCTATAACTTTGTGCATGCACACGTGTGCTGGTGTGTGTGTGTGTGTGTGTGTGTGTGTGTGTGTGAGTGGTGGGGAGTACGGGTGGGGGGCTGTCTTCAGGAGCACCAGGCATGGCTAAGAGAACAGAGAAAAAGAGAGGGGGGGGCAAGGGGGGGGCATTCTGTGGAATTTCCAGAGTGAAAGGAGAAGGTTTTTCTTTTAATGAGATTACATTTTTCCATCTCACTGCCCTGCTAGGCCGACAGTGGGACTCTTAAGGAGTACACACACACACACACACACACACACACACACACACACACACACACACACACACACGCACACACAGAAACTCTTAGAACACTGTCTCCCTGGGAGTGTGTGTTCACATGTGTTACAGTCCACCCATGTGTGCACTGTGACAATGTGTGTGTCAGAGTAAAAACCATTGTGTGTGTGTGCGTGTGTGTGTGTCCATCTTTCTGTCAGTCTGCAAAAATGTGTATGTGCATGCCCATCTTTGTATTTGTGTAGTTATCTAAGAACATTTGTGGGCGTGTGTGTGTGGTGTTCCGGTGTGTGTGTGTGTGTGTGTGTGTGTGTGTGTGTGTGTGTGGGTGGGTGTGTGTGTTCAAATCCTGGGTGCACATCCTGGCTGTAGGACCTGGGGAATGTGAAGCTACTGGACACAATGTGTGT
The DNA here is from genome assembly GCA_030347295.1 of Setipinna tenuifilis. NCBI lineage: Eukaryota > Metazoa > Chordata > Actinopteri > Clupeiformes > Engraulidae > Setipinna > Setipinna tenuifilis. Next base: position 29,545,952 of record CM059270.1, on the reverse strand, counting down.
GTGTGGCTGCTTCTGTAGTGGAGTTGCTTCCTTGTATCTGTGTCTACAGAGATGTGTGTATTGGCATGCACCTTTGTGAGTGTCTTGGTCTTTGAACATGCATGCATGTGAGCCTCTTGTTAATTCTGTGTGTGTGTGTGTGTGTATGTGTGTCTGTGTGTGTGTGTGTCTGTGTATGTTTGTCTGTGTGTGTGTGTGTGTATATGTGTGTACACGTATCTATCTTTGTAATTGTGTCTGTTTGTAATTGTATACGTGTGTGTGTGTGTGTGTGGGTATGCGAGTGTGAAAGACAGAGAAAGACAGGGTTTTGTGTGTGTGTGTGTGTGAGCAGCCATGTGTGTGTGAGAGAGCTGGCCGAGAGTGAGATCTGCGGATGTGTGTGTGTGTGTGTGCGTGTGTGTGTGAAAGAGAGAATAGCGTGACAGGTGAGGGTGGGGTGGGGCCCGGCAGGCAGGTGTGGGCAGCTGGCATGGGCGAGCGCTGGCGTTTGATTGGCAGCTGGAGAATAGGCGGGCGCTGGAGGCGGGCCCGAGAGGAACCCCCCCCCACACACACACACACACACACACACACACACCCGCCGCCGGAGCTGCTCTCCCCAGACCCCCTTTCATGTGCCAGACATTTACAGCCCATCTGCTACTGTAGACAACCAACCAGGGCTCGCTCCTCTGTGTGTGTGTTAGTGTGTGCTCTGTGTGTGTGTGTGTGTGTGTGTGTGTACTTGGTCCTCTGTGTGTGCTGTATGTGTGGGTATTTGGTGTGCTGTGTGTGTGCGCTTTGTGCCTCGTGTGTGTGTGTTAGTGTGTGCTCTCTGTGCTGTGTGTGTGTGTGTGTGTGTGTGCTGTGTGTGTGTGTGTGTGTGTGCTGTGTCTGTCTAAGTGAGTGTGTGTGTCTGTGCGTGTCTGTGTGTGTGTGTATGTGTGTGTGTCTGTCTGTCTGAGTGAGTGTGTGTGTGTGTGTGTGCGGGTGCTATCTATTCAATCGATCAATCAGTTTAATTAGCCTCTGGAGCGAGTCTTCATGTACCACCCACAGGGAGAACACCACTGCTGACGGGAGCTTCCTGGAGTATCCACTGTGTGTATGTGTGTGTGTGTGTTCGTGTGAGTGTGTGTGTGTGTGTGTGTGTGAGTGTGCGTGTGTGAGTGAATGTGTTCGTGTGTGTGTTTGTGTGTGTGTGTGTGTGTGTGTGTGTGTGCGTGTGTGTGTGTGTGCGTGTTTTTGTCTGTGTGCGTGTGAGACTGTGTGTGTGTGCATGTGTGTGTGTGAGAGGGTATATCTATGTGTGTGTGTGTGTGTGTGTGTATATGTGCCTAGGGGGGAGTGGCTGTTTGTCTTTGTTTGTGTTTATTTTCCACAAGCCTTACTGCCTCCCTTACCGTTGGAAATCAGTGTTTGTGTGTGTGTGAGTGTGTGTGTTTGTGTGTGTGTATGTATGCATGCGTGTGTGAGAGTGTATGTATGTGTGTGTGCGTGTGTGTGTATATGAGCCTTTCTGCCTCCCTTACTGTTGAAAATCAGTGTTTAAAACATCACACAACACTGAACAAAGAAGAGTGGATACGCACCACAGAATTGCTGCTTTCCAAAGTGTCCAAACCAGGGGCCTCATTTATCAAGCGTTCTTACGAACAGAAATGTGCGTAAAGCGTGCGTACGATCATTCCTGCGCAAAGTGTGGGATTTATGAACTCGTACTTGAACGTAGGAATGTGCCTAAATATACGCACAGCTCTGACCAGTCGTACGCACAGGAACCTAGTGGTAGAATAACGAAACTGCAAATAGTATTGATTCTAGAGCTGCGTTCGCTGCACAGGAGCATATATTGCACCTACAATGTTGCTTATTTTTGTATGACAGTGTGTTGGACGGTATTTGGGTCCTTGTGTCTAATTCAGTAGGCCTACTGTGGTCTTAAGCGTGCTGAATAAAGCGCAAATAACATCACAGCGTAAAATATAATTTTTTGCATTTAATTTAACATCACACCACTTCTTTTTTTATCTCGGTCACAGTCCGTGGTTCCGATCATACAGCATTTACGCCGCTTGTCACTTTTTCCCACGCCATATTTTTTCTTTTGTTTGTAACCCACCTCCAACGTGCCAAATATGATTTTTTCATTTTGTTGGACCGTGTAGGAGAAATTGTGTTTCTTCGAGCGCCTCTCCATCATTCCACCAAGGCTCAATTAGGAATTCCGGTGGCTTTTAAAGGGATTGTTGATGCCATATATGGGTAATTGGGGGCGTTGTGGGATGTAAATTAGTCTGCTCGTGCCCGCGCAAGGTGATCTGGAAGGTGTGGAATTTATCATTGCAGGTTACCTACCGGTGTGCGTACGAACGGTTGATAAATGCCGAAATTTCCGTGCTTACGAACATTCTAAATTTCATTCGTACGACAGATTTTAGGAGGAATTCTACGAACTGATGATAAATGAGGCCCCAGGTGTCCAGATTGTGTCTTTGTCTCCCGTACAAACACAGACACACAAACACAACCACCCACACACACATACACACACACACACACACACAGACACACACATGCACACACACACACACACAGAAACTCTTTCAAAGTGTCTGTCTGTCAGTCTGTCGGTCTCTGTTGGCCCTCTCTCTCTGAGACACACACACTGCAAACACACACACACACACTGAGAGAGCACACACAAAGCATTCTGTCACACATGAACTCGCACACAAGGTGAACTTTGTAGTGGAGACTCTTGAGTTAACTTTGAGAGATCAGGTGAAAGGTGAAAGGTCAGTCTCGGGGTCAGGGGTCATCGCCAGGTCACCGTGGGTGATGCCACAGAGAAGAAATCTGTTGCTATAGCAATGACAGACAGGGTCACAGGCACAGGGCTGCCTGAGGTGTTGTCAGATGTTGGAGTGGTGTGTGTGTTTGTGTGTGTGAGAGAGTGAGAGAGAGAGAGTGTGTGTGTGTAAGAGTTAGTGAGTGTGCATCTCTGTGAACATGTGTGTGTGCAAGTGTCTGTGTGTGTGTGTGTGTGTGTGTGGGAGAGAGAGAGAGACAGAGAGAGAGAGTGTACATTTGTGTGAATATCTGTGTGTGTGTGTGTGTGTGTGTGTGTGTGTGTGTGTGTGTGTGTGTGTGTGTCTGTGTCTGTGTGTATGTGTGTGTGTGAGAGAGAGAGTGTCTGTGTGCATGTGTGGTCTTCCTGGGCAGAAAAATGACTTTCTGCACTCAAATTTAGATTTCATGCTTGAGGAAGCATGTCCTGTGATCTGAAAAACAAGAACTGTGTGTGTGTGTGTATGTGTGTGTGTGTGTGTGTGTGGATGGGTGTGTGTATGCAACAGTACATATCAACTGTGTGTGTTAATATATGTGAAAGTGTAATAGAGATGGAAAAAAGTGTGTGAGTTTCTGTGCGTGTTTGGACATGTGTCTCGGTGTGTGTGTGTATGTGTATCTGTGTGTGTCAGTGTGTGTCTGTGTGTGTGTTTGGTGTGGACATGTGTATCTGTGTGTGTATGAGAAGAAATATATTCTTTCTGTCTCTCTCTCTCTCTCTTATTCTTTCTGTCTGTCTCTCTCTCTCTCCCCTCTGTCTCTCTCTGGCTCTGTCTTTCTCTAGAAAAGGGTTGTCTCGGCACAGAAGTGATGCAGAAATGATGTTGGTTTCCTGCTGGTCAGATCAGCATCGCACGCACATACACACACACACAAACACATACACACACACACACGCACACACACACACACACACATACACACACACACACACATGCATCAGGGCAGCACTGATGTAACGCTATCTGAAGGCGTTTGTCAGCTTCACTGTGCACTAAGCCTGGCAGTAGTGTGCCCTGATACACACACACACACACACACACACATACACACACACACACACACACACACACGCACACACACACACACACACACGTGTGCACAAGCATACATAAACACCCTCACACTCCCTCTCTTCCTTTTCTAAGACTCACCCACACACACAGAGTCCCTCCCTCCCCCCCCCCTCTCTCTCCCTCTCTCTCTTTCTGTCTCCTTCTCTCTCTCTCTCTCTCTCTCTCACACACACACACACACTTCCACACACCCCTCCCAGTCCCTTGCCATCTCACTGTACCAGCAGGGATCTCCTCCCAGCATGCACCTCTGTGTGCAAACACATTCCTGCAGCCACTGACCCCCGGCCCAGCGGTTGCTATGGTAACCACTGCCCTCTCCATAGCGACCAGCGCCCCCTCCCCACCGCTCTGCCCAGGGCATCTCCAGGTGACCACTCTTTTTTTCTTTTTCTTTTTTTTTCTTTTTTAAACTTTAACTATTTTCCTCTTCTCTAGCTAGCTTTTAGTTTTTTTATTTTGCACATTTCTATCGCAGTTCTCACTGTGTATCACATCACGGCTTTTTGTCTCGCTGACAAAATGTAGTTTCACTCCAATTTCGTTTCTTTTCCTCCATGTCTTCTTCTTATTATTCTCCTTCTTCTTCTTCTTCTTCTTCTTTTTCTTCTTCTTCTTCTTCTTCTTCTTCTCTCTTCTTCTTTTTCTTTTTCCTCTTCTTCCTCTTCTTCTACTTCCTATCCTCCTTCTTCTTCCTCTTCATTGCCCCCTGCTTGCCTGTGGGGTGTTGGAGTTTTGACGGTTGATTTGCTAGGCTATTTATCCCCTACATCCCTCCCCCCCCGCACCCCCATCACCCCCATCACCCCCATCACCCCCAGCCCCATCACCCTTGCCCTTGCTAATCAGTTTTGCACTGCAAATCACTGAAGCATTTTAAGCGTTTTCCCACTCATTCATTTTAATACATATATTGACATTTGAAGTTTCTGCAGGCTGTGTTGAACAGGAAGTACTTAGAATGTATGATGAGTTTCTGTAGTGATAGTAATTTTCTACTGCAGTAGTAGAGGACAGTGTGTGATGTGGTGAGAGTATGATGTGTTGATGTGATGTGTGAACATGTGTTGATGTGCTATGTGTATTGTGAATTGTGAATTTGTGTCTACGTGCTATGTGTGTTGTGAATTGTGAGTATGTGTTGATGTGATGTGTGTATTGTGTATATGTGTCCATGTGTATTGTGTATTGTGAGTATGTGTTGATGTGCTATGTGTATTGTGAATATGTCTTCATGCGTTGATGTGTTGTGTGCATTGTATGTGTCGTTGTGCACTGTGTATTGTGTACTGTGAGTATGTGTTGATGTGACATGTGTATTGTGAATATGTATTGATGAGATGAGATGTGTGTATTGTGAATATGTGTTCATGTGTATTGTGTATAGTATATTGTGTATATGTGTTGATGGGCTGTGTGTTATGTGTATTGTGGATATGTGTTCATGTGTGTTGTGTATTGTGAATCTGTTGATGTGTGTGTTGATGTGTGTATTGTGTATTGTGAATAAATGTGTTTTTCCTCCATAGCCGCTGGCTAAGAGACGCATGCGGATCAGCAGGCTCACATCTGGAGTCAGTGCAGCAGCAGCAGCATCATCAGTGCTCAGCTCACTCTTAATCACTTTCTCAACTGGAGCAGCATCATCAGTGCTCAGCTCACTCTTAATCACTTTCTCAACTGGAGCAGCATCATCAGTGCTCAGCTCACTCTTAATCACTTTCACATCTGGAGCCAGTGCAGCAGCAGCATCAGTGCTCAGCTCACTCTTAATCACTTTCTCAACTTTAATTACCTTCACTAGGGGATTTGTGGGTCACTGGATACACCACATGTACACACACCCACACACACACAGACATTAACACACACATACACACACGAAAAACACACATGCACACAATTTTTATAGGCATAAGCATCAATGCCAATAAATACACTATCACAATTCTGTGTTTATGTGAATGCGTGTGTGTGTTTTCTGTGAGATAGTCTGTGTGTTTACAACTTCTCTTATTCGACACTAACCCCAACACACACACATTCCTCCTCCACTTAGTCTCCTAGCAGCCCCATCTTACCCCTACATTACACACACCCTGTGCTACACTTACACATACGCACACACACACACACACACACACACACACACACACACACACGCACACACATAAGCGTGCCCACACACACATACACACTTAAGCGTGCCCACACACTCACACACACATACATAAGCATGCCCACACACACACATAAGCGTGCCCACATACACACACACACACACACACACACACACACACACACACACACACTGCCTGTCCTGCTCTCAACTCTCTAATAGGCCTGCCAGCCTGTTGGCATGTGCTGACCTTTCTCCCAACACAGCAACACTAAAATAGACTTTATTTGTGTGTGTATTTATGCATTACCTTTATGTGTGTTTGCAGTTTGCAGTGTGTGTGTGGGTGTGTGTGTGTGTGTGTGTGTTTGTTTGCAAGTGTACATGTTCTCTCTCTGTCTTTCTCGCTTCTTCTGTCTCACTTTTCTCTCCATCTCTGTCACTATCTGTGTGTGTGTGCCTGTGTTTGATGTGTGTGTGTGTGTGTGTGTGTGTTTTGATGACAGTAGAAGGGGGTTGATGGGAAATTGAGATATTTACTGCATTCCATCTATTTGCTGTAACCATGACAACGTCACAGTGGGAATAGCTGCCTGTCTTCCTTTTCTCCCCCCTTAAACCCCAAACATGGCAGGGGTGTGTGTGTGTGTGTGTGTGTGTGTTTGTGTGTGTGTGTGCGTGTGTGTGTGTGTGTGTGTGTGTGTGTGTGCGTGTGTGTGTGCGTGTGCGTGTGTGTGTGGAAGGGGGGAGCAGTAGTGGAGAGAGAGTGAGAAAGTGAAAAAGAGCGAACAGGAGACAGACAGAAAGAGAGAGAGAGAGAGAGATGGAGAGAGGGAGAGAGAGAGAGAGATGGAGAGAGAGAGAGATGGAGAGAGAGAGAGAGAAAGTAGAGTGTAAAGAAAGAAAGAGAGAGAGAGGGATGGAGAGAGAGGGAAGAGTAAGGAGGGGGTGTGAAGAAAGAGAGAGAGAGAGAAAGAGAGAGAGAAAGAAGAGTCTTAACCTCAAAGGGAGTGCTCACTCCTAAGCAGTCTTAAAATAAACCTTAACAGGGTTATATATATATCCCCCGAGACACATCCTGACCAGGCTGTCGCTTCCTCACACACACACACACACACACACACACACACACACACACACACACACACACATATGCACACACACACACACACATACACACACACACACCAACACAAACACACACACACACACACACACACACCATGTCCCAAACAGAAAGTGTCGGGTGGGGTGGAGGGGTGAGACAGAGAGGCAAGAAGAAGAAAAAGAAAAATAAGAACAAAAGAAAAGGGATTATGTCAGAATGAGATAAACAGAAGTGTTTAAATAAGGAAGACAGGAAGGTTGAGAGAAAGAGAAAGAAATGTAGAGAGAGAGACAGACAGTGAAAAAGATATAGAAACAGACAGAGAGAAAGAGAAAGAGAGAGAGACAGTGGGAGAAAGAGAGAGAGAGAAACTTGACCAGGAGCAGCCCCCCCCCCCCCCCCTGA
>CM059270.1:29480909-29533409 GCA_030347295.1 Setipinna tenuifilis | reverse complement strand
TTTGAATAGCTTTTTAAAATAATTTTAGCTTCAGTAATGTATTCACAGCATCTTTTGAAGTATTAGTGAGTTGGATAAAAATACAGATTCAGGGCCCGGGCGCAGGAAGGAGCTGTGTTTACAAAGTGCCAAGAGTGGGCCCGGAGCAAAACAACACAACAAAAGATCAGGCATCAGGGTGACATCATTTGACATTTGCCTAAAATGGCCACAGCAGAAGCTGGTAGAAGGGCTAGCTCAGATCCCGCCAACCCCCAGCCCACCCTCCCGTTCTCCCTTCGCCAGCTTCACCATGACGTGATTGTTGCTGGAAAAGGGGTGTTACAGAAAGGCACAGGGAGGGAAGGCACGAGGAAACGCACTGGAATGCAACCCAGCGAGAGAGAGAGAGAGAGAGAGAGGGAGAGAGAGAGAGAGAGAGAGAGAGAGAGAGAGAGAGAGAGAGATGAGGAGAGGGGGGAAATAAGGGGGGCAATTAATTCTTAAAACATCTCCCGAGCCTGAGCGCTTTCTCCCCCTGTGTGGACATTTTGAGACTCCTTTGTTCTCTACTTCTCCTGCACTGTTCTGTTGTTAGGACAACCGGTAGGAACTGGCATCTGACTAATGGCAAGCTTTCGTCTTTGTGTTTGGTTCTAACACACACACACACACACACACACACACACACACACACACATTTTTTTCTCTCCCTCTCTCTCTCTCTCTGTCTCTCTCCCTCTCTCTCTCTCTCTGTCTCTCTTTCTCTCTCTCCGCCTGTCTCTCTCTATCTCTCTGTCTCCCTGCCTGTACACATATTAAACCACTATCCCTCTGTCTACTTCATCATACTCAGAATGAAAGTGCTTTCTGGCGGTATTTGAAAGAGGCTTTTTAAAAAGAACCTATTCAGCTGCTGCAGCCCTTTATTAACGCGCTCTCGTCTGCGGGGCTGCCCGAACCCGCCGCTGATAAAACGGCGCGCGCACGGAGGAGGTCTCGTGCTCAGGTAGTATGTCCTTTTCATTCTCCCAGGGCTGGTCTCCCATTGGCTGGTCGACACTGAGGGGGCTTTTGTTCTGCCACTCCACCACCACCCCTTCTTCCTTCTTCTGTGTCATCCCTCCCTCCCTCCATCCCTCCCTCGCCGTGGCCCCTCGCTTCGCTCTGCTCTGGTCTGCTGTGTGTGAGCGTGAATGGACATACGCACAGCACAGTCGCGGAGCGTCGCTCAAACTCACTCGTTCCGGCCTCACCGGCCGACGGAGTCTGCCTGGCGGGCGCGCTGATTGGGCGAGGCGAGACATCCACCTGCTGGCTCTGCGCCCCGGCGTTACAATCGGTCTCATCCCAGCCGAGGTCCAGCGGTGTTGGGGGGGAAACCAGTTAAGGACAGCGGAGGAACAGAACACGGCTTCTTTTGGATGGCGTGGTCGAGTCGAGTGTCCTGGTATGAGATGTTATTGCGTCCCTCTAACCTTTTTACGTTAACTTTTTTTTCTACATTGTGCGTCGCCTTTTGCCACAACTCGGATTGTAGTAAAGGAGATTTCAACGTTTATCAAGATCAAAATTTCTTTCACCTGTTCTAGAGCAGCCTAGGCTACTAGTTTGGCGCTCAAGCATGGCTACCTTGAAATAGTGATACAGTCCTTTCTGCGCTTTCATAGGCTTTTCGCCGTGTGCCCTCCCCTTACACTTGTAAGGTAAATTTAAGTCCGAAAGAATTTCCAAGCACATTCAGGACTACGCTTAAGCTGTGCTGTTAAGCGGTACAATGAAAATGTTCGTGTCTATACTACTGGAGTTCTAAATGTAACCTTACATTGGGATCATAGACTACCGCATGTTCTGTCTCTCCTACTAAACTGCGCTGACCACAACAAGGCACATAGGCTACTACTCCAGGTACTGAGCCAGTGTGTATTTCTGATGAATTTAAATTATTCAATTAAGGTAAACTGGTGTTTTTTTCTGTTGTGTATAGCGGAATGTATGCGCCATTGAATTTGGTGTGCCTGTTGCGCATTTTATCTTGCGTGATCTTGAGATAGACTGGGGGCAACGACACACAGAGTGGAGAGTGGACGTTTTTATCTTGCGCTGGATCTCGTGAGTCAGGCAGTCTTGTAACCGTGAGAGCGCTCGGCTCCATCCGTCTGCTCTCTCGCCTGGGCACGCGGGGAGTGAAGGAAGGACAACAGGTGCCCCATTCATGCGCGTGCATCCCAGTGGTCCATTAGATGTTAAGAATGCATCAGCAGACCACCTGAGACCTTAATGGTCGCGAGGAGAGGATGCCATCTTAGACCATGTGGTTTTTTTTTTCCACACTAAAAGAAATATTTTAGATAGACCAGGCTGTGCAAATAATAATAACGAAAAGATATAATTTTGGGTTCTTGGTTGGCATTGTTCTAGGGTGAATAGCCAACATTAGAAAACATACATCTTTTTACCTATTCTTTTTCTTTAAAAAATAAGGATAGCTAGACTGTTCATATTTTGTATTTTTGAATGGTCAAAGGGAGGAGCACGTTGACATCCAAGACAGAACAGGTAAGATGGCAGTGACCAAAGGGTCCTTAGCTGCCTGACCGGTCCTTAGCTGGCTGGCTGGTCCAGAGCTGCCTGGCTGGCTGAAGCTGAAGGGTGCAGCTCCACAGCAGCGGGGGGGCTACTGCCCGCCTCTCCACCTTCCTTTCACAGCTGGACACACCGCTGGAGCCCACATGCATACCAATGAACCTGTGTGTGTGTGTGTGTGCGTGCGTGCGTGCGTGTGTGTGTGTGTGTGTGGGTGTGTGCGTGCGTGCGTGCATGCGTGTGTGTTTGTGTGTGTGTGTGTGTGTGTGTCAGACCCTAGATAGATAGATAGATAGATAGATAGATAGATAGATAGATAGATAGATAGATAGAGAGACAGACAGGCAGACAGGTAGACAGACAGACAGGGTCCTGTGTTGTGTCCTCCCTTCCCTGTATGGCTTTTTATTCCTATCTGACTGTGCTAAGGATTCATATAGGGATGGAAGCCATGCAGGGCGCGGAGCCCATGCCCGTCTCCATGGCAACCAAGGAGCGAGGGTAGGGGTGTGTGTGTGTGGAGGGGGTGTTGGGGGGGGGCATGTTGACCCCTGCCAAACACCTGGGCTGGCACCTGTCTGCCTTGGCAGCGGGCGTCAGAGAGACCCCCACCCCTCTCTTGCTGCAGGGAGGCCGTCTGAAGCAGTGGTGGAGTTCTGTTTACAGACGCCTCTCTGAAGTAGCACTACCAGCATCACCGGTGTGAATGGGTAACACTACCACAGTAATACTATCAGCATCACTGGTGTGAATGGGTAACACTACCACAGTAATACTATCAGCATCACTGGTGTGAATGGGTAACACTACCACAGTAGCACTACCAGCATTACCGGTGTAAAGGCAACACTCACCTGAAGTAACACTATCAGCAACACGGGTATGGACTGAACAAGTAACACTACCACAGTAACACTACCAGCATCACCAAAACACTCAGCTGAAGTAACACTACCAGCGTCACCAGAACACTCCTCAGAAGTAACACTACGGTGTGAACACTACTCTGAAGTAACACGCATACAGCATCACCGGTGTGGACTGAACAGCTCCTCAGAGACATAGAGGAGGGGGTGAGAGAGACTTGACAGAAACATGCTACTGCCACAGCAGATATAGGAGAGTATCTTTATCTCAAGGCCTGAACACCGAGTTGGTGGGTTGTGTATGTGTGTGTGTGTGCGTGTGTGTGTGTGTATCCAATGTCTGTCCGTTTCAAATCTGTGTGCATTTACTGTTTAATGACATATCATTAAAGATAGTAATGGTCTTTTTTTCACATTGTTCCTGCAACTTACTCATAGTCCTTTAATGTCTTGTAATGGCATAGTGCGTGTTCTGATAGTGTGTTTCTTCTATTACGAGCCTAGCTCAGCTGCACACATATTCTCACACATACCAGTTAAGAAACATGAGGCAGGCATCATTATTTAAGGATTTTATTTAATAAGAATCTTCAGATGACCATAGTGGTCACCAGGGGTGATGTAACGGGGCTGAAAGGCCGTTGAAGTGTTTAATGTATAACCCATTAGCCTTGAAGAGGCATGACCAGATCATGAACAGATCACCTCTGCTATTAATGGATGGGGCACTTCAACTCGGATGGGGACATTTCAAAATGTACATTTCAACTTACAACACAGTTCAGTACAATTTCTGTATTGGGAGGATAACCCCTTGAGATGCATCATCTCGTTTTGAAGAGGGCTTTTACTAGTGATGAGCAACCCACTCATTAACACTGCATGGGTACAATGGAGAAATAAGCGTCATGATGAACCTCTGACATTTTGGTATTAAATGAAAATTGTGAATGAAGGATAAGATGTGAATGTTTTCACTCACCTGGTGATGGGCTGCAATTTATCGTCAGTCTGGTGCAAAACAGATTTTTCTTTTGTTTTCGTGTTTTATATATATATTATATCCCTGTCAGACCTGTCATAACACATTGGCGACAAAAAGAGTGGTTTAAAATACAGTCTTTACAATTCTAGATTTGTCATCTGCTAGTCTGGTCACAAAATGAATCGCTGTTTAATGTGATTTGTTTAATGAAGGATGTTATTTTACACAACACTGCCCTCTGAAGGTTTGGGCTTGTTATTGCAACAAACCTCTGCTGCCGAGGTAGGTCTTCCTAGGCCCTTCAATGTTTCTATGTAACTACTGAAAATAAAGAAAGTACAACTCTTTGAAAAATTGTGGTTAATACAATTTTAGTTTTGTTTTTGTACTACCCTATGTAAGATTTTTTTCACCAAGATACTTACTATGAGAGCTGACAAATGGTGGTTCAGGCAAGTCTACACCTTAATTACACTACACCTTGTGGATCTTCTGGATAACAAAATTTTCAGTGGAGACATCAGTTATTTCTATAATAAAAGTTTTTTTCATACTTCTTAATCTTGCAGTTGCAACAGCGAAATGAACCAAATTGTGGAAAAGTGTGATTGGGTACAATTAGTATAATTAGTAATCAAGAAGCATTCCAGCTGTCGCTGCTGCCATGATGTGGTATCGAGCTTCCCAAAGAGTCCATTCCAAAATCCCAGCCAGAGCCATTCTGGATCCTGCTGCCACCTGGGCAGTAACAATGGGGAATCAAACTGAGTTACTGCCATTTGGAAATAAGATGGTTTATTGGCCTGCAAAGCCATGACTGAACTCCCCAATGAGGGTTAGTGTTTACGAGAGACTCACAGTCAATCATGTGGAACTGCTTGTGGTGAGTCATTTCAGAATGTCAGACCTGGATTGAGCATTAGGAGAGAGTTAGAAATTGCAGCTTCGATAATCACAATGCATCTGCACTACTGCATAGTAACATGCCTGTACATTTCCGTTTCTTTGTTTTACATTTTCTTTTTTGCTGACATTTCTAAGGTGAAGTTTCCACATATTTGCACACAACACCGACAAAATGTGACAGCAAACAAAGGACTTCAAAACACTCATATTTAGGCTATTTGTATATATATTAATCCTATACACAGCCTAAATAATGAAATTTTGTGAATTGTGAATTTTTGCATCAGTAGCCAATTAAGCCTGTTGTTAATTGTTCTTCAGAGAAAAGCACAGAAATAAATAAAACCTGATGTATGTCACTGAACACAAGTCAATCAACAATACTACAGGGGTTAATTAATCCCATATGGGAATGGTGGCATGTTTTATGTCACATTGCCCTAAATCATTCAGCACAAATTGAAGTATTAACAGTGTTTTATAATAAAACACAAAAGATACAATTGTAACAGGGCCAGTTTCACAGTAGCACATCACACTATTTCTTTTATTTAACAATATTCAGAAAAAAAAAATAGTCAAAACAAACAAACAAACACATGGATATGAAGGACATATCAAAACACCAGTTAGACCTTTTTACATGTCATCCACTGGGGAATCTCCTCCTTATAAAGTCCTTCAGACATAAACTTGTTTCTAATACTGTATAAATAGACCCAATAGACCACACACGCTCTAGTCTTTTGCAAGTTCCGGATATGACGTAGGATGTGGGACACAACACCTTACCGAGTTGGACGAAAGACGAAACAAAGGTTCCACGAGGCAGTGCTATGTTGAATAACCAGCGGATGTGAAATTACACAACTTGTGCATGTACTTCTCTTCTTCAGTCAGTGCAGCACCGGCGACCTGTGCTTATACTATGCTAACGCACTGATACGCAGTGTTGTCGAAAAGCCTGCAGCATGGCTAAACATAAGGGGCCAGCTGATGTTGCTGTGAAAAGCGACACGACAAAGAAACTGAAGCAGATGGCAAAGGCGAAGGGCAGTGCTGCAGGAGGAAGAAGAGAGACCGCAGGTAATAGAAGCCCTTGATGTTTCTAATCATAAACAGTGATTCTGCCTACAGAAAGATGTTAATTAGGCCTACGAGTAGCCTAGGGCTGCAATGCTAAAGTAATATTTGTGGCTATCTTTCTGTCTGGAACAACAGCTATCGCATGTATGCCGAAGCGATACCCACAGGAAAGCTGTGCAACAACCCATAATGTTCAAAACTAATCTTGTGTTACCCTTTCTATTACACCTTACAGAAAACAACGAGTTGCTTTTTGCAGCTGGAAGTGGCGTCACATGTTGTTGTTGTTGATGTTTTTTTCTCACAAAAAATAGTCAATAATTAGGGTAATGTTTTTTTCTATAAAACAAACAAAACAATTGTGTAATTAAAGTTTTACACTTTGCAGATGTCGATTGCAAAGATTTAAATGTGTATCATTCTGGCTCCTACTTACAGTGTATGACAGAAAATAAAAAAGTAGGTAATGTTTGGGTACCTTTAATTATATATATATATATAAAAAATAATAATTAAGAAAGTTGGACTGATGAGTTAAATAATTGATTACCTGTCCACAGAGCCACATGACTGCAACTTAAAAAAAGACTGATGGTTATTATTCCAACAGCTTAAAACATAGCTGCTGCCTATAAAGTGTATGCATATATGCACTTCCAGCACAACTTTGGCAAGAACAAAATTCAGTTAATCGACCATCAGCATCGCTAGTGATGCAAGTTGCATAGAAATAGGTTGCAGGTGCGAGTGCAGCTGTCTTGCAGCCCTGCATGACTGCTCTTGCAGATCCCTTGGTGCAATTGCATTAATGCATTAACAGAAAACATGCAGTATGTGTGCATAAAGAATTACTTAATGGGACGAGTCGACATATAGCAGTTGTATTAAGCAGTATTCTAACTGATCAGCATGATAATGCATCCACTTTCATCAGCTCTTAGGTTATTCATATTTATGCGTTAAGAGCCCCACACCAAAACCCCTTCTGATACAAGGATACAAGAATACAAAGATGTTTTATTGTCACTTGCATAGACATACTGGGTAAAGTAGGACATGCAGTGAAATTAGTGATTGTTTGTCTAAAACTGTGCATGGGGAGGGAGGAGTAAAGTGCATAGAATGTAGTTTGGGGATACCTACAGTTGTGGTCAAAAGTTTACATACATAGATTGTAAAGAACATATTGTCATGGCCCTCTTGAGTTTCCAGTTATGTCTACAACTGTGATTTTTCTCTGATAGAGTAATTAGAACAGATACTTCCTTGTCACAAAAAACATTCCTGAAGTTTGGTTCTTTTATGACTTTATTATGGGTTAACAGAAAACGTGACCAAATCTGCTGGGTCAAAAATATACATACAGCAACATGAATTAATATTTTTGGTGATTTAGAAAGTTGTGTCAATGAAATGAGCTTCATATCATGGTCGTTTAACTTCTTGTGAGTGAGTATGAGTGACTATAGCTGGTGACTTCTCTGAGGCCATTTAAATAGGGCTTATTGGATACAGACACCCACAAACACTACAATGGGAAAGTCAAAGGAGCTCAGCACAGATCTGAAAAAGAGAATCATTGACTTGAACA
Source organism: Setipinna tenuifilis (assembly GCA_030347295.1). NCBI lineage: Eukaryota > Metazoa > Chordata > Actinopteri > Clupeiformes > Engraulidae > Setipinna > Setipinna tenuifilis. The sequence continues at coordinate 29,525,410 of CM059270.1, read as the reverse complement.
AGTCAGGAAAGTCACTTGGAGCCATTTCAAAGCAGCTGTAGGTCCCAAGAGCAACAGTGCAAACAATTGTTTGTAAGTATAAAATGCATGACACTGCCACGATCAGGAAGAAAATGCAAGCCATTACCTGCTGCTGAGAGAAAATTGGTCAGGAGGGTGAAGAGAACCAGGAACCACCAAAAAGCAGATCTGCAAAGAAAAACAAGCTGCTGGGACACAGCTGTCAGTGTCCACAGTCAAGCGTGTTTTGCATCACCATGGTCTGAGAGGGTGCCGTGCAAGAAGGAAGCCCTGGCTCCAAAAGCAGCACCTTAAGGCTCGACTGAAGTTTGCTGCTGATTACATGGACAAAGATAAGACCTTCTGGAGAAAAATTCTGTGGTCAGACGAAAGAAAAATCGAGCTGTTTGGCCACAATGCCCAGCAATATGTTTGGAGGAGAAAAGGTGAGGCCTTTAACCCCAAGAACACCATGCCTACCGTCAAGCAAAGTGGTGGTAGTATCATGCTGTGGGGCTGTTTTGCTGCCAATATAACTGGTGCTTTGCACAGAGTAAATGAGATAATGAAGAAGGAGGATTACCTTCAAATTCTTCATGATAACCTAAAAGCATCAGCCCAAAGGTTGGGTCCTGGGCGCAGTTGGGTGCTCCAACAGGACAATGACCCCAAACACACATCAAAAGTGGTAATGGAATGGCTAAATCAGTCTAAAATTAAGGTTTTAGAATGGCCTTTCCAAAGTCCTGACTTAAACCTCATTGAGAACATGCGGACAATGCTCAAGAAACAAGTACATGTCAGACACCCAACAAATTTAACTGAACTGCACCAATTCTATCAAAAGGAATGGTCAAAGATTCAACCAGAAGCTTGTGGATGGCTACCAAAAGTGTCTACTTGAAGTAAAAATGGACTAGGGACATGTAACCAAATATTAGCATTGCTGTATGTATATTTTTGACCCAGCAGATTTGGTCACTTTTTCTGTTAACCCATAATAAAGTCATAAAAGAACCAAACTTCAGGAATGTTTTTTGTGACAAGGAAGTATCTGTTCCAACCACTCTATCAGAGAAAAATCACAGTTGTAGACATAACTGGAAACTCAGAGGGACATGATATTATGTTCTTTACAAGTGTATGTAAACTTTTGACCACGACTGTACCTAATGAAGAGAGATACTAAACCGATACTGACATTCCTCCCACAGAGAATGGATGTAAGCAGATATCCAAGAAATCCAGACCCAGATCTCAAACCTCCAAGAAGACAGGTGGTTCTTCTACCAAGAAGTACACCAGTGAATACTTCCCTGACCGGCCAATGAAAGAAGAGCCTGAAGTCATGAGTGATGATGATGATGACTTTGTACCACCACCTGCTGCTGCTGTTGTCATGTCAGGGGTGAAGAAAAAAGAGGCCAAAAAGGAAGAGGAAGATGACGATGATGATGAGTTTGATGACGACAGTGATGAAGATGGTGATTGGGAGGAAGTCGAAGGTAAGTCACAGTGGTGTGTGTGTGTGTGTGTGTGTGTGTGTGTGTGCGTGTGTGCGTGTGTGTGTGTGTGTGTGAATTACTGTGCTTTAGATGTGTGCTAGGGTGTCAGTACAGTGTGTGTGTTTTGGAGAGGAAGAGTGTGTGTATATTTTGAGAGTATGTGTGTGTGTTTAAAAAGTGTCTGTGTGTTTTTTGGAGAGGAAGGGTGTGTGTCTGTGTGTGTCTGTATGTATGTGTGTGTGTGTGTTGTCATTGTCACCCATCTGTGTGGTTGTCTCACCCCCGTGGCGAGTGCTGATTGGGCTCTTGAGGGGTGCTGTTGTCTCTGGTAGAGGTGTTGTGTTCTGCTGAGCTGAGCTGAGCTGAGCTGAGCGGTGTGTTGCCTGAGCGCAGGTTGTTTCTCTAGTCCACACACCTGAGGTGCAGGTACCGTCAACACTCCCCAAGCGCTGTTTACCATTTCTGCAGCGGGAGCACTGAGTTTAGCTGGCATCTACTTAACAGTGCTATCACAGGAGAAACAATGAGGTTATGCCACCCTCATGGGCCCCTGTGCGTAGATATGTAGCCTACGTATGCTGACTAGATGCAGCATCAGTTTTTCCCACACATAGACCAATTTGTGGCGGGCCGCCACACATTGAAATCCCCCCGCCACACATTGATTCCGGTATTTATTTATTTTTCCAGACGCGATTTTTATATAAAACGTTCCGTTAATTTAAACCTTGGATCAGTCTCTGCTTTACTGTCATTCGCTTTCCCACACACGCACGCATGGGTCCAAACGCACTGACATCTGATTCGCCCGCTCCTCTCCATGGCAACGTCTGACGCTGCAGCAGAAGCTGGATAGCAAGAAAGCAGAATTGCACTGAGGAGAGATTCGGCGAAACCGGGCTGTTCACAAAAGGTTTGTATGCTACTGTGCTCAAAACACACATGCACAGAATTATTGTCCAGAAAAGTTATATTGGCATAGTGAGCTAAAAGTTGTTAACGTTAGCAAAGGAACATCCCACGCCCTAATTCAACATATAAAGCTGGTAACGCAGCAGCCCCGTAAAGCCCAAGACATTCCGCCCAGGGCACGACCATAGCGTTCTTGATGCATTTAGCTAGAAAGTGACCATAGCGTTCTTGCTGCATTTAGCTAGAAAGTGTTGAGGGAGTCAGATTTGAAGCAGACACGATGTACAACGTTCTGATTGTAAAAGAAATGCACTGGCATCGGTCTACGTCTACACTAGTCAACTATGGTTCTCAATCGCATCCTGGCATAGTCCCACCCTCCCTCGTGAGATAGGTCGAATGGACTCTCTTTGATTAACTGCTGTAGATAGAATGGTAGGTCCATTTATAACTGGATTACAGTAGCCTAATTCAGCGATTCAGGTGAAATGTGTTTATGGATAAAGCTATGTCCATTGTCAAATTAAGAATAAAGCAACATATTTTGGCTATTTTTTTCACTCTGACTCTGAATGTTTGTTGCTTTAATTCAGATGAGTATTGAGAAATATTTCGTCAAAAAAAGGCCTCGTGCAGAGGAGAGAGAGCAGCTGGAGGTATCATTTTGAAATGAAGTTTAAAAGACAACAGTAATGGTGTGGCTACTATTAATTTACTATTTTAATGCTCCTAGGCATCAGACAATGCTGCCCATGGTTATTTGAGTTACCTTGCACCTTGAGTTCCTGCAACTAGTAGTTCCATACTAAAGTATTTATGCTATTGTATTTATGTTTCATTTTACTATTTATTTTAACTTTTGTTTTATGCCAGTTTTTTTGGTAAGAAGTTAACAAAATGGAACTTAATTAAAATCAGGTTCAATTTCAATCTGGTGATGGGTCTTCCATACAAAGTCCAGGTATTTGTATGAGCATACAAATTTTATTGGCCTGTCCAGTAATGCATGTTTAGGTGGAGGAAGGTCCATACAGGATTCTAGTAGGGTTCTTATCAATCAGAAACTAAGATTAAACCTAATAATTTAAAAATGTCTTTTAAATACTAATGTACATTCAACTTAAAGCAGCTTCAGAATGAATACTGCCTTCTGCTCGCATTTTACATAAACCCCAATGACCGACTACGCCGACCGCCGTGACTTCGCGACGCCGTGACACTATCCCGGTGCGCAGACCCACCACAAATTGCCACCTGATCTGTGGGAAGCACTGAGCATTGTCAGGAAACTGCTATTGATGGAATATGTGAAAGTGGGTGGAATATTGGCACAGGACACGTCACGTTAAGCTGTGTGGCTACAGTGAATTTCTTGGGCTTGCTTGCTCTTATAATCTCATAATTATGACTTTCTCTCTCATTATTGTGACTATTTCTCTTTTCTTCTAGTAATGTTTGACATTTTTATCTCAATGTCGACTTTTTAGCTAATAATTTAGACTTCTTGTGTCCTAATTATGACTTTCTATGTTAGATTTGAGATTTTTTAATCTTATAATTATGACTTCTTACCTCTTAATTTTGACCTTTTTTATCTCATATTTCATATATTATATATTTTGGACTTGAAATAAAAAAGACATCCCCATCCACTGTCAGTGTGTCTAACTGAGGCATGCTGGGAAGCTCATGTCTGAGCCGAGGGCACAGGGTGTACCAGCGCTGCCAGTTGGTATGTAAGACATGAAGGAGAGGATTGGCCCGCCCGAGTTTACATCATCCTGCGAATCCCTTTGTAGTAGTTATCTCAGGGCTTACATCTGACAACACACCTCTCCCTCTGTACATCTGTCTGTTTGATCATGTCTTAGCCTTTTATCAGCGTGCCATCTTCTCATCTCACCTCTCTCCCCTTCCTCGCACCCTCTTCTCCTCATTTTTCGTTCTCTCCCCACCCCCCCCTCTCGCCTTACCAAAAATCAACCAGCTATCCAGGCTTGTCCATGCTTCTCTATAACCAAACAGTGCATATGCTAAGCTTAAATACCCTACACAGAAAGTGGGTGTGCCCAGTGGTACCAGCCCTAAATGAATATGCAATCCAAAAAAACAGAAGTTTGCTCACAGTGTTTCCCTTCTTTTCACCCTCTTCTCCTCCTTTTTCATCCCCCCCTTTTTCGCCCCCCCCCCCCCCCTTCCCTAGAGCTCACAGAGCCGCTGGGTCCTGCCGCTCCCGTGGAGCCTGTGGTTCCGTCTCAGCCCGTGGAGATCGAGATCGAAACCCCCGACATCGCCCGCAGGAGGAAACAGAAGTAATAATAATAATAATAATATTAATAATACTGTATTTATACAGCACAATTTATGCAAGATGTAGCTTAAAGTACCTCAACAGTTTGGCAGGAAAAAAACACAAGGCAGCATTTGTTGAGGCTTGATAGCCCTGAGAAAGTTCATTCGGGCACTGTTGACAGTTCCTGCTTGTGGCCATAGGGGCGACAGGGGTGAGGGGTAAAAAACTTCCTGATTTGCATTTGGATTAGTTAACTAAAAGAGGAAACAGAAGTGAGGAACACTACACGCTTGTCCCAACACCCTTCACTTCAACTCCCACAAGACGGTTACCTTGTCAACAGGAACTTTATATGTCATGTATAAACTTTCTAGGGAGAATAAAACAGGGGGTCTCGAAATTGATTTGGTATCAATGATCTATTTTAAATCATGGTTGGGAAATTTTGAGATTATCACTTGTTGCTAATGATCAAGTGTTAGAGGAATTGATAGTGCCATTTTTTTAGAGGTAATTTCCTTTTTTTGTTTGTGTGTAGCAGAGTACACTGAACCCTAACCCTAGGCAAACCTTTGGACAAAAAACATTCATGCCATGTCACTTCCCATATTAGTTTAAAGATAACAGGCCATGTCTCTTCTGCCAGGAGCTAGGCTTTGTTTGGCCATCTTGTAGTGCTGATGATAGTGTATATTTCTATTATGGCTCAATGTATAACGTCTATTTCTATTAAAACTCAATGTCTTGCACCAAAGTGTCTAAAGCATTCTCTGCTCCTATGCTATCAGGGAGAAGAGGAAGACAGAGTTTGAAAACTACCTGCGGCGAATGATGAACCGCTTCAACAAGGACGTGATTGAGGACACGCACAAGGTAGACGCTTTAATTGGGTCTTTAATTTTCCTTTAATTGGTTACCTGCAGGTCAGCCATGATCAGCAGTCTATAGATCTGGGTATCGCTCACTTGAGGAACAGCCTTTTTTCGTTACATTACATTACACTTAGCTGAAGCTTACAAAAGTAGGACATAATACGCTAACAGAGGTGTAGAGGCAAACAGAGTAAACAGACTACACACATACACACAAGGAGATACATGTGCCTTAAGTAGGTTTCCTGGAGCAGGGAGAGTTCAGACACATCAGACACACACACACCCCCTACACCCTAGCCTTTAGTGTTCTGTGTGTGATTTATATTCAAAAAAGGATGGTTAGTATCGGCATGTATTGTTTGTCGTTTCACATTTAGTTCTTTTCTTTCTCTTTCTGTGCTCTTGTATCAGATCTGTCATTCGACAACTTTTAACGCCCATATCGTGTTATCGTGTGTCTCAGGTTCACGTGCTGTGTTTGCTGGCCAATGGGATGTTCCGGAACAGTGTGTGCCGAGAGCCAGACCTGTTGGCCATAACTCTGTCACTGCTGCCCGCACACTTCGTTATGGTGACGCCGAACCGTGTCGACACCCTGTTTCTCAACGACCTGGTGAGCTGGTACGTGAGGTTGGGTGTATTATTTCCGTGGCATTTGGTCTGTGTGTGTGTGTGTGTGTGTGTGTGTGTGTGTGTCTGTGTCTGTGTCTGTGTTTTGTTAAACAAACCACCACAGTTTAGCCATGTGGTTTCCCCTAGAACCACAAGTGCATGCGGTCTCTGTGTGCAGAAATGCAGATGCTGATTCACAGCAGCTCTCAGTCTGACCCTTGTGGTGTCGTGTTGTCCCTCAAAGGAGAGGGAAACATAGTTTAAGCACAGTTTAGCCAGCATTACTACCAATAGGCAGAGGGCTTTGCCCTCGCCTTACCAAAGATCAACCAGCTATCCAGGCTCGCCCATGCTTCTCTATAACGTAGTCAATGCATATTCTAAGCTTAAATACCCTATACAGAAAGTGGGTGTACCCAGTGGTACTTCAGCCATGGATGAGGGTGCAGGAAAGCAGTAGTTATGTACTCCCCCACCCATATTCTTCCTACTGGTTCAAACCTGCCACCCTCTGATCCCAAGACCAACTCCCTAAATATTAGGCCACAGCTGCCCCTAAGAAATACTCAGGAACTCTTTTACAACACTCTAGTTCTAATAGAAAGAGTTCTAAGAACACCAAATAACTTAGTAATACAAAATAATAAAGAAATGTTATTTACAAAGTTATTATTGTTAAAAATTTAAAAATGTTATGTGTAAATTATTATTGTTATTCTGACTCCTCGACTCTGCGCAGGTTTGGGGCCACGTTCACGATGACTCCTGAGGTCCCGGAGGAGAAGGGGGCGGGGCTTAGGACCGTACTGGAGAGGCGATTGGGCAGCCTGACCGCCAGAAACCACGAGGAGATGACGCACGTGAGGAGCAGCACACACACACACACACACACACACACACACACACACACACACACACACACACACACATACACACTGCACACTACATACATACATACACACACACACACACACACACACACACACACACACACATACACACACACACACACACACTGCACATGCAATCATGCTTACACTATCGAGATAACCTTTTGTCAAGAGCATTCACCCACTCCATGACCTGAGGTCATTACCAGAGTTTAATTTGGGCCGGAGACCTGCGAAGCTCGGCTCCGCCTCCTCACCTCGGCAATACAGCCAGCCGGAGCTGAGCTTAGATCCCTCTGCTACAGCATTTATAGTGATACAATAAAAGTAAGATATTAACCAATGTGAGTAAAGGAAGGCTCCCCCTCCTTACAAAGGGCAATTTAACCAGACTAAATGAGCACCATGGTCTGTTTGTCTGTTTTGTCTGGCAGAGGAGTTTGTAGTTAAACTGGACTTTCTGTTGGCAGTTTAGTTTCCTGTCTGTGCACTCTTCCAGCATCCATTACAACAATGAAGAAGCTGTAACTCTGTGTGAACATAACTGTCTCTGGGACACCGGACCGGGCTCTGTCATAAGCAGCTGACCCATGCTAGGCAGGCCTCCTCGATTCCCTGTTCTTTGGTCTATTAGTTATTTTCAGCTAATTTTATAGAAAAGCAAACAGAATCTTTTGGTGAGACATATATCATCAAGAAATGATGACACCACGTCTATCATCTGCAACCAAAAATCTACATTCATAAAAAGATAATTAACAGACATCTAGACTGTAAAGCCTACATATACAATCAGCCATCAGCTAACAGTCAGTCCTATCCAGGGCATCTTTTGCATCCACTTTGCAGATGCACATTTCTTTTATCTGCTTTAGGGGCCTCAGAGAGCCAAACTAATAAGTCAGTTTATTGCACAAGTTATTTGGTAAACGTTAGCTCTCCCAATTCAGCCTCACAATACTAAGATCTCGGACCTGAGATGCATTTTCTTGCCTGTGCTTTTCTTATGACCTGCTTTCAGCTCATCCATCCTGAGGTGTGAGTGAGTGATGTGCATGCTGAACAGGCTGGAGTGCTGTGTGTGGATATAACCTTTGACCCTGCCCTCCTCTCATCCTCTCCTCTCCTCTCCTTTCATCTCCTCCTCTTCTCTCCTCTCCTCTCCTCCTCCTCTCCTCTCCTCCTCCTCTCCTCTCCTCCCCTCTCCTCCCCTCTCCTCCCCAATCCTCCTCTCCTCTCCTCTCCTCTCCTCCCCTCCCCTCCCCTCCCCTCCCCTCCTCTCCTCTCCTCTCCTCTCCTCTCTTCTCCTCTCCCCTCCTCTCCCCTCCTCTCCTCTCCTCTCCTCTCCTCTTCTCTCCCCCTCCTCCCTTCTTCCCCACTCCTCCTCTCCACTCCTCTCCTCCTCCTCCTCCTCCTCCTCTCTCCCTCTCTCCTCCTCTCCTCTCCTCCTCCTCTCCTCTCCTCTTCTCCTCTCCTCTCATCTCATCTCCTCCTCTCCTCCTCCCCTCCCCTCCTCTCCTCTCCTATCCTCTCCTCCTCTCTCCTCTCCTCCTCCTCTCCTCTCCTCACCTCTCCTCACCTCCTCTCCTCCCCACCTCTCCTCTTCCTCCTCTCCTCTCCTCCCCTCCCCTCACCTCTCCTCCTCCTCTCCTCCTCCTCCACTCCTCCTGTCCTCTCCACAGCTCTTCCTGTTGGTGCTGAGGTCACTGCAGCTCTTCTGCAGGCTGGTGCTCTCCCTGCAGCCCCTGCCAATCAAGCCGCCCCCTGCCAAGGTACCTTAGCGTCTCCGTGGCAACCGCACGCTGCACTCTGCAGGACTGAGCGCTCTCGGGCATAGTGCCTAAAAATCAGGCGCGGGACATTTAGGCTACATTTAACATATGCTAGACGATAGTCATAAAAACTTTTGAAACATTTGGTAATTTCAGGCATAGAATTATTTTTTGGCTTTCTGTCCTGACTTTATGTTGCTCTACAAATATACAGATATAATGTGGGTTGAGAATTACAGGTTAAAAAACGAAAAAAGCAAACATTATCAATATATTTCCCATCATGATATTAATGTGCTACAACACAATGAAAGATAATGTTTATTTTTCTAAACAAAGACAATCTAGCAGTCTAATTTCAGTCTGTAGCTTAAAATAATTTTTCTTTAGGCACTTTATTATACTATATATTTTATATTGCAAATTTCAATTAACTATTATGACCCTAATAGCCTACTATATTCCCCCCCCAGGATAAATCTAAAGCCTCCAAAGCCGCTGCTGGTAAAAGCCAGGGGGGCACGTCCAAGAAGAGCCCAGCAGAGAAGACCGGCCCAGACAAGGGCTCCCCGCAGGCCAAGGTGTCCCCAGGGTCCAAGCGTCCGGCCGCGGGCAGGGGGGGAGGGAAGGCGGAGGGCGGGGAGAGGGGAGGGAAGAGACCGAAGAAAAGCGACGGCACGGGGAAAACGAGCGAGGTGACGGGGCAGCGTCCGAAAAACACGAAGAGGCGCAGCGTGGCCTCGAAGGTGAGCTACAAGGAGGCCAGCAGCGCCGAGGAGGAGGAGGAGGAGGCCAGCGAGGAGGAGTTCCAGCTCAGCAGCGGAGGAGAGAGCGAGGAGGAGCAGGAGGAGGATGAAGGAGGAGCGAAAAAGGGCAGGGGAGGAAAGGGCAAAGGGGCAGCAAAGGGCAAAAGCCGAGCACCGAGGAGATCAGGCGGGGGCAAGAAGAAGAATAAGAAGGTAAAGAGTGAGGAAGAGGAGGATGGCGGAGATGACGATGATGATGATGAAGAAGAGGAAGAGGATGAGGAGGTGGGGAAGAGGAGGGGGAAGAGGACGCCAGGGCAGAAGGGGGAGGACGAGTGGCTGGAGGTGTATCTGGAGGAGGCGGGCCGCTGGGTGTGTGTGGACGTGACGCAGGGGGTGGGGCAAGTGCAGAGGTGCACCAATCAGGCGACGCAGCCCATGGTGTACGTGGTGGGATTGGACGGTGACGGACACGTCAAGGACCTGAGCAGCAGGTACGACCCCACCTGGCTGACGTCGTCACGGAGACGCCGCGTGGACCAGGACTGGTGGGACGAGACCATGGAGCTCTACGAGGCGCCCGACTCGGAGAGGGAGAAGAAGGAGGACAACGAGGTGGGCTAATATACACACACACACACACACACACACACAGGCATTTACACACACACAGGCATTTACACACACACAGGCATTTACACACATTCATACACACACATTAATACATGCACAAACCTCCTTGCACTCACATATACACACACACAAACTCCAAATCCAGATACACAGACAAACACACACTCCAAATCTTAATCCAAATACAGCCATGTTTTTATGTAGGATTTCTTCTTTAGAAACCTTGACCCTGGTGTGTATGATCACATCATACACACATAAGGAGCCTAGACCTCTAAATACACTCTCTAATGTGTAAGGTGCTATTAATTATTAGTTAATAACAATTCAGAAAGTAACGAACCAAACATTACATTTGTTCTCCATGGTCTGAGTCTGAAAAGGGGCCAAGAGAAGTCATAAAAACATGAGGCTCTCCCAAATTAACACACCTTTATATCCTAGACGGAGATAATTACTACTCTAATTTATCACTAGCCCACAGAACACAAACATTACCATTGTGCCCACTGAACAAAAACAGTGGTGTTTTCATGCTCCGTGATTCATCTCCTGCACTCAGCTTGCCATTGCGATATTTCATTTTGTAGGCGAGGAAAAAAAATGCACTTTTATTTGTGGACAGAATAAAGCCCATTTGCACAGACAAATGCAAAAAAAGATATCCTTTTGTTGCTGGGGCTTTTTCGGCTGCACTCGCACAAACATACACACACCTCTATGCTTACAGACTCTACAGCCACTCTACAAACGCAACTAAAAACAACACATACTAAGCATAGAATGAATTACAGGGAGTACTAGAGGGTATGGTACCCCCTGATCAAGACCCAGAAGCCCCCAGAGAGACAACAGTAGTGGGGTTGGGGGGTATCGACATATTAATGTAATTTAATGTAAGATGTAAAAGGTAGCACCCCACGTAAAAGATAGTAACCCAAATAATTTCACACTTTGATACTAAGAACATCTCATTTTGTTTACTGTAACTAAATGTAAAAGTAAAGAATTGAAGATAAAAAGGTTACAAATTTTGTACTTGTATGTAAAAATGATGTACACATACTAAGAACATTTTGTTGACCTGTTGTCCTTGGTTGTCTCTAGCTGGAGGCCCGTCTGTTGTAATTAATAACATGTAAAATTCGCACTCTGATACTAAGAACGTGTCATTTTGTTTACCTTAACTAAATGTAAAAGTAAACTCATGTCTTGGTTGTGTCTCTAGCTGGAGGCCCGTCTGTTGAGCAAGCCCTTGCCCACCTCCATCGCGCAGTACAAGAACCACCCCCTATACGTCCTGCAGAGACACCTGCTCAAGTACGAGGCCCTCTACCCCTCCACCGCGGCCATCTTGGGGTACTGCCGGGGAGAGTCCGTCTACTCGAGGTACGTCTGTTAGGTCAAGTCACATTACTTTAGTCTATTAGGTCAGGTCAAGTCACATTACTTTAGTCTATTAAATCAAGTTAAGTCACATTTATTATCCCACCAGGAGGGATTAAGTTGCAGCCAGGCCTTACAAAGAGCACTACAAAAATGAATATATAGATACAACATTGGAGTCCGATACCGAATTATTCTGGAGTCACTGGAGGGTTGGGTAGAAAATTGCATTTGAAGATGTATAACAGAGCTGAGAGTTCGGTTTATGTGGGCTGTATGTTAATAGAATATCTTCAGTTCATTTCATCTTAATAATCATGAGATTATAATATATTTGGAGGCTATTTACTGTTAATAAAATGTCTTCAGTCCATTTCTTTTTAATAATCATAAGATTATGATATATTTGGATGCTATTTAAGTTAAACTGCATTTGTTCTATGAAAGGAAAAGGTTTGCCTTATTTGTTTGTGCCTAGTATTTTTGTAAATTTTGTATATAATTTTGTATACTGTGTGTGTGTGTGTCTGTGTGTTTGTCTTGTAGGGATTGTGTACATACGCTGCACTCCAGAGACACTTGGCTTAAAGAGGCACGGACTGTCCGCCTCGGAGAGGAACCATACAAAGTGTGTACCAGTTCTGTCCTGTGTCTGCCGTCCTCCTTTTTTAGAAAACACTCCACTGTGTTCTGTTATGTTAGCTTTGATTTTTTTTGGCTTCTCTTTCTCGTTCTCTTTCTTTGACACCACCTCAAAACACTCTTCTTAATTAGAAGCCATTATGTGTGAATAGAGGCCAGTTAGCTTTTAGTTTAGAAAGATGATTCCGTTTCTCATCCTGCCCTCAGGTGAAAGCTTGAGGCTCACTTTCCAAACACTTACAGTAAGGTATTGTCTGTGAAGGAAACCGCGAGTATCTTTTGTCCTGCTGCTCAAAACAGTTTGGTGAGCACAGCTGACAAGAGGCAGTGAATCACCTCCACAAGATGGTCGGCCTTCAAGGGGGTTTGGAACAAGTAGCAGAGAGGCCTTAGTGGTGGAGAGCTGTTTGGAGAGGGACCTTGTGTGCTGCAGTAGCTTTTAGAGAGTCTGCCAGCACTTAAACACTCTGTCCACAGCTGCTCCCACAGCTACCTCTGGCATGTGGGTGTCTGACTCAGTGTAGAGACACACACACACACACACACACACACACACCAACACATACGCACACACACACACCAACACACACACACACACACACACACACACACACATTCACACACACATCAACACCAACGCGCACACACACACACACACACACCTCTAGCATGTGGGTTTCTGACAGTGTAGACTCACACACACACACACACACACGCACACACACCCCTAGCGTGTGGGTGTCTTACAACACACACACACACACACACACACACCCAAGCCTACACACACACACACACACACACACACACACACACACACACCTAGCATGTGTGTCTCTGACCCAGTGTGTGTGTGCCTCTCTGCCCCTGTGCCAGATGGTGAAGGGCTTCTCCAACCGCTCCCGGAAGGTGCGCATGGCGTCGGAGAGCAAGGAGGAGAAGGACCTCCCCCTCTTCGGGGAGTGGCAGACCGAGGAGTACCAGCCACCTGTGGCCATGGATGGAAAGGTGTGTGTGTGTGTGTGTGTGAGAGTGTGTGTGTGTGTGGATGGAAAGGTGGGGGGGGGGTCTCAAGTGCCTGCATGAAAGAGTGGGCACTGGTCACCAGAAGTGGACAAAAAAGGGTTGGGAAAGTAAAAGTCCTGCTATATATATTCGTTCTGCCTGTGCTCCTGACACACGTGATTTTACTCATTAGCTCATCTACCTGGCTGAAGAGGTGTGCTAATTAGGATCAGCTGGTTCAGTGAATTGGCTAGAACAAATATGTGGCAGGACTTTTACTTCCTGTACCCGGGATGTCTGCCTCGGCTGGGCACTGATCAATCAGAAACAGATTGTTGTGTTTAAATAGCTGGACAAGTCAGCGCAAGTTTATGTGTATAGCGGATATTGATTTTTGTGTATTAGTAGCTAGGCAAGACAAGGCAGGTTTATTTGTATAGCGCATTTCACACACATACAGGCAGTTCAATGTGCTTAACAAAAGTAAAAGCAAAGAACGATATGTAAAAGCATAAAAGATAAAATAAGTGTAAATGCTTAAAGGGATAGAAGTAAAATAAGTATTAGGTAAATAAAACACATTTAATAAAAAGAAAGGAGAAAAGCTACTTGCCTTAGGCTTGCAAATAATTTGTGTGTGTGTGTGTGTGTGTGTGTGTGTGTGTGTGTGTGTGTGTGTGTGTGTGTGTGTGTGTGTGTGTCTTACAGGTTCCCCGCAATGACTTTGGGAACGTGTACATGTTCAAACCTTGCATGTTGCCCATCGGCTGTGTCCACTTGCGTTTGCCAAATCTGCACCGAGTGTCCAGGAAGCTGGACATAGACTGTGCCTCCGCAGTGACGGGATTCGACTTCCACGGCGGCTACTCCCATGCAGTGTGAGTGTACATGGAGCAGAGGACATTGACAGGGAGACACTGGCCATATTTGAAATGTTGACTATGTCAGTATATAGACCTTTTTCAACAGTACAAACAAGAACAATGCCTGAACCTTCTATTTTGATCCCAAACTACTTCCGTACTTCCGCTATGTTTAACATCATTAAAATGGGGATGGTAAAACGGAAACCCAACAGGAACAACTATGACGATAATAATAGAAATTCTTTAAATCTATAGATATATAGATATAATAGATCTATAAAACACTGTAATGAATGAGCCGATGTAATGTATACACTAAGCAGTGCAGGTGTGACTGTTATGGAGCTCCTGTGTTTATGAGATGGTTGCATGGTCTTTGTTCTCATGCTAATTTAAGAATCTGTGTTTATTTCAGTACTGATGGGTACATCGTCTGTGAGGAACATGAAGAGGTCTTAAGAGCAGCATGGGAAAATGAGCAAGAGATACAACAGAAAAAAGAGAGAGAGGTAAATGGGGGGGGGGGGGGGGGGGGAAGCATGCATATCTGTGTGCGTGTGTGTGTATGTGTGTGTGTGTGCGCGCATGTGTGAATGCATGTGTGTGAAGTAAGCAAATTTCCCAACAGGGGTATTTTCATGGAAAATGAGTCTCTGAAAGCCCATTACAACTTTTGTTTGTTTGCACATTTGTGATAAATTTGTTTACAGTGAGGTCCCCAGAATATTAATTTAGGCTTTATGCACTAAGGGCATGGTAAATGTATTTGGAAGAGCTCTGCATATTTTAAATAATGGGCACAAAAGTGTAAACAGCAATGAAGGGGTCCACAGTTTAATTATATAGCAAATTACTACATTGCTTTTTAACTGTGATTTATAATCTGTCCTTGCAAAATGCAAATTTTAAACACCTCCCACTATGTCTATCTAATTTATTGAATTATTTGCATACTTAAGTACTTAATTGTGTAGTTCAGTAGGGGTGTAGTTGTGTTCTGTTGGCATTTTCTACAGAGCATTCTCATAAAATTGATCTTATTCTTTGACTGTGTGTGTGTGTCTGTGTGTGTGTGTGTGTGTGTGTTTGTGTCTCCAACAGAAACGGGAGAAGCGCGCCGTGGCAAACTGGACCCTGCTGGTAAAAGGTCTTCTGATCAGAGAGAGGCTTAAGCGTCGCTACGGGCAACCCAGCCAGCCGCGATCAGGGATTGGCCAGGGTCAGCAGGGAGGGGTGGATGGACTGTCTTCAGGGGAAGAGGAGGACAAGGAGAAGGAGGAGAAGGAGGGGAGTGGACCGTCCGCGGAGCCCCTGTCTCTGGCCTGCTCCTGGCCTCAGAACAGGCAGGAGGAACAGGAGGAGAAGACGTCCAAGAAAGCTATCAGCAAACGAGAGAAACGCGGCAACCAAAAACACCTTTTCCCCTTCGAGAACGTTTAAATGTCTGTTGTGTCTGTATTGTCTGTCATTCAGGCCATGTTTAAATGTTTTTTCTTCACATTAGTCCTGTTGAACAATACAAATTGCTGGTACATTTTTTGAAACACTGGATTCAGAGGACCTGATTGTTCTTGCATTAAGATTTCACACTATGACACTAACCCTTTAGATGATCCATCCTTGCTCACAGTCATGAGTGCTGGTGCTTTGTCACATTCACCTTTCTCCCATTGATAGCGGAACAAGAACAAGATTTTTTCTTGGTTCACGCTTAGTAGGTTTATGTGTTGTCAAAAATCACTAAATGTAAAATTGTTTTTCTCATGTGGCAGAACATATATTTTTGTAGGATAAAGATTTCACTGAACTTTTGCATTTAAATATTTGTCTGAAACTGAAACAATAAATATCTGACGTGTCTTTGCATCTGAAGGGTTAATGATTTAAAAATGTGTGAGACATTGACAAACTTACAATGCACATCAGACATCAGTATGCCTTTCATTTAGCTGCACCAAATAGTGGTACCAGTACCAGTAAAATCACTGCACAACCACTTGAGTACATGATAAAAGTTGGCCTTCTGTGGGAAAGCTGTCCCGAAAAAAGCAGTAATGTATGACTGTACTCAAATCTGCAACCTGGACATATCCCAGTTCTACCAAAGAGCTTAGATTCTGTTCTACCCCAGATCACTTTATAAATAAGATAACCTTTTCATAATGCCTCTATAGAAAACGTTAGGCTGCTTTCAGCAACAGCATAGTGTCATGATTATATCCTGCAGCTGATTTACACCGTACACGGCCTGTTTTGATTTGTGTGAAGATCTCAGAGGAACGCTATTGATTTGGAACAACGACCATTTTGCCACCCGGTCACATTTGTGCAATGAATGTCCACACGGTGAAAAACAAGGATGTGACGTAGTTTGCGTAGTTCCTTATGCTTTTGCTAAAACATACCGTAAAGTGAAAAACAGTTTGTTCCTGGTAGATAATGTCGACAACCAGCAGACAAATTGCGGTTCTTTAATGCATGAAGACGACAGATTTCTGTGAAGATGGCGGAATCGACTGTGATGGGTAGCGGATCCCTGAATTCTGGATCAGTAAGACATGTTTTGTTCTGCATTCATTTTTTGTAGCATAGCTAGCTAGCCAATCCAAAAAAACGCGGTGTCTACCCTCTGTCAAATGTTATTTCCACTTCACGTAGGCAAATACCGAATACCATTTTGCTATAGTCATGTGGATATAAAGTCATTTTACAAGTATGTTTCCTATCTACGGAACCTTTTCTTTTTGTTTATGCTATTCGATAATTGGTTATGGCAGTAGCCTACAAAAAAGAGCTAAGTTGATTAGTTAGCCTGGTCTCAGTGCATAATGGATAATGTCTGCCACGCTTGCCTTGTTTTTTTTTAATCCTTAAATGTATGACATTCTGGTGCTCTTGTCTTTGACTATGTCTTAGAATAACACGAGCACCATGTTAAAGTTTGTAGATACGTTAACCAGCTATCCACTTAAGGTTTTGTCTGTAACGTATCTTACTGGCCATTAATCAAGTGATCAATGTTTTTTATCGATTATTGTCTGGCCTTAACTAGTTGTATACTGACGTTAACCTGGAATAGAAATACATTCTGGTCACTTTCCATGGTCCAAATACAGGTATTGTAAGTGTTATGGCTGTCATCGGTAATGTTTTTGTTGTCTTCACATTTGCACCTCGCACAGTAATCTGTTATACTACTTAGACAATGACATTATGTTCATTCAAAATGTATGGTAAGAACTACAATACAGTCCAAACAGTTATTATTAGAAGTCCATTGATACGGGTTTATTTCCTAAAGAAGGGGCAGCAGAATGGTGCATTGCTGTAAGGAAGGCCAGATCTTAATAGTGAATTCTAGGGATGAGAATTACCAATGCCATAGTCTTGTAAGAAAACATTTATTCTGTGTGTGCTATGCATACACAAAGGTTTTGCGTTTTGCTGAGATCACTTTTAAAGGTTTGCACAGGGGAAGATTTAAGTAAAACGTCTGGTGTTACTGATGGTTTTGGAGTTTCCACTGCTGTCAGTTAACCTTGACCTAGCCTAATTATTTTAATACAACAGGTATCATAATACAACAACAGCCCACAGGTAGCTAGTGACAGCTGCAGTGTGTGCCACATATTGTGAACCCTGTTTCTGTAAAGGCACTCCTTCACAATGCAGCATGCGCTCTAGGGAGCCAACTAACAGCCTAATGTAACTAATATGGTGCATTTCATTACATTACATTAAGGTGAGTCTCTTATACAAAGTGACTTAAAGTGGATTAGATACAGGGACAGTCCCCCTGGAGCAGTGTGGGGTAAGGTGCCTTGCTCAGAGGCACCTCAGCCATGGATGAGGGTGCAGGACAGCGCTGGTTATTCACTCCCCCACTCACTGCCCTTACTGGTTCAGGAATCGAACCTGCGACCCTCAAATCACAAGACCTTGTCCTTACCCATTAGGCCTTATTTGAGCACTGCTTGTCACTGGCAATAGATCGATATTAAAATCACTGGATCGATACTTTTATAATAGGCCTAGGTCTCTTACAATATATATATTGTATTGTATTGTATCGGATTGAGAATCGTATCGTATCGTGATCTTGTGTATCAGGATCATATTGATTCAGGAAATCCGTATCGATACCCAGCCCTGGTTTTGACTTAATTCTGCTAGCAAATCGAGGTTGTACTGCTCTTCTACCCAGACAGTTACCACTTGCTCTGAATTAACATACCCAGGTAAAATGACAGTACCTGCTTCCTGCAGCCCTCTGTCAGTGTTTGGTAGAAGTAGGCCCAAACACCTCCAGAACACTGAGGTGTTGTCTGGTGTCCTGGAGTCACCCCTCTTGTGATGGATTG
Source organism: Setipinna tenuifilis (assembly GCA_030347295.1). Classification (NCBI taxonomy): domain Eukaryota; kingdom Metazoa; phylum Chordata; class Actinopteri; order Clupeiformes; family Engraulidae; genus Setipinna; species Setipinna tenuifilis. The sequence goes on along the minus strand of CM059270.1, from coordinate 29,506,912 downwards.
GTCAGTGGGTGCCAAAGTGGGGTACAAATACCTTTGGGCGTACTTGTCTCAAATCTGGGGGGTACGCAAAAATAAAGCTGTGAATGGGTTCTCCTCTCACTAGAATTGAGCTAAAATTCAGGTACAGACTATATGTGGAGACAGATCTTACATCGCCAATGCAACCTGATTGCCCCGGCAATCATTTTTGACAACATCTTGTGCGTTCACATTTAGTTCATGCAGTAATAATTATGCAGAACTATTCATAACAAGCTGCCTGTGGTGTAGGTGGGGTACTCGGTAGGACATTTTGTGTCTCAGTGGGTACACAGCACTTAAAGGTTTGGAAATCACTGGATAAGGTCACATCACATCCAGAGATGATAACGAGATCCCTGAAGAAAAACTAATTAAGAGTCACCTAGGCGTGCATCACCGTCTACTTTTATGGTGCCCTGTGGAACCATTTTGAATAAATAGAAACTGCAGTAAATAGAAACTGTCAGTGTGTCTCTTGTTCTTAGGCATTTAGTGACGTAAATTCCATGTTTAGGAATTTTAAAATAGCAACCATGTAGAATTATTATATGTATTAGAAGTCTCTCCATGTCTTTATTCCACTATCAGGCCACCATGATTGTTTGAAGTTTCTTATCAGAAGCCCACAATAAGTCATGTGACTTGCTACCAGCGTTCTAATTGGCTTAAGTTAAAAAATTGCTGAAGTTGATCAGAAACTGATAGTACAAATAGTAAATTTCGCTGCTCCATCTTGAATCTCGAAAGTGTCAAATCTCAATTGTCCAGCAGCATTTGTGGTGCCCCAAAAAGTTGTCCTGTGTGTCATCACCTTTTTTAGTCAAGGGCACCACGCCACTCCTTACACTCCTCCTCCTCTGCTCTTCAGTGCTCAGGTGCTTATGTTAAAAAATTGCCAAAGATCATCAGAAACGTTCAGATAGAAATTTTGCTGCCCAATCTTGAATCTCAAAACTGTTGAATCTTATTTATCTTACTTACTTTTTAAGTGTTGAATTGCTTGGTGCCCAAAAAGTTGCCCTGTGTATCATCACCTCTACAGTCAAGGGCACCACACCAGTCCTTACTCTCCTCCTTCTCTGCTCTTCAGCGCTCAGGTGCGAACAAGACGAGCACGAGTCCGGCGGAGAACTATGTCCTGGCGCGGCGGCGCACCCTGCAGGTGGTCGTGAGCTCGCTGCTGACGGAATGCGGCTACGAGAGCGCCGAGAAGGCCGCCGTGGAGTCGCTGACGGAGATGATGCAGAGCTGTAAGGGTTAACTTATGCTTGATCTTCATCTTCATCTTCATCCTCATCCACATATACACACAATTACTATACTGTCTGTCTTGGTCTGATTTTAATGATGCAGAGCTGTAAGGGTTAACTTGTGCTTCATCCTCCTCCTCATCCTCATCCACATATACACACAATTACTATACTGTCTGTCTTGGTCTGATTTTAATGATGCATTTAATGATGTAGTTTGGTAAAATACTAATATAATAATAATAACACAGGCACAAAAGAAACGTAGAAGAAATCCTTCAAACCCCAACAAGGATTTGGAGAAACATTCTGTACTTGAAGTGGCTGAATGGGCATATTGATTTAGAACTGTGACAGGATTGATAACATTGTAGCTGTAAAGTGTCTAGGTTGTGGTGAAATTGGAGAAATACTGTTACTTCAAAGGGAAACCTAACTGTTCAGAGAACTGAAGGACTATATAATAGCCTTCATATCGATTGCCTTTTCTCTTGGAGGAAAATAGTGACCTACCCACAAACCTCACACCTTGTCTTTGCCCTCTCTTTAAAAAAAAAGAAAAGAAAAGAAAAAAGAGGCATATTTCTCTTTAGTCTCCAGAGTGTGCTAGCGTTCATGCTCACACTCACACTCGGGGTGTAATCTGGGGAGCAGCATGACTCGGCTGATTTCGAGGTCACTCTGGGTGAAGCCATTCATTACGGTCAGCACTCGCTGTTCCACTGCGCTGTGCTGCGCTCACCTCACCTCTCTCCTTTCTCCCGCTCCCCGCAGACATCACCGAAATCGGCCGCTGTGCCAAGACCTACTGCGAGCACACAGCCAGGAGCACGCCGACACTGCCAGACGTGGTGCTTACGCTCATAGAGATGGGTAAGTGACCGCTGACCGCCCGACACAGCTGCACACCTGAGTAGATTATTAGCTGCACACCTGAGTAGATTATTAGCTCCACACCTGAGTAGCTTATTAGCTCAGAATGTCAGAATGTATAGGTTGGGTCAAGTAAATGCATAAAATAATAATGGTAGAAATATATTTGTAACAAATTACATTATAAATTACAGTATAGGCTGTGTGAAGAGTAAGAAGTAACTGGCAAAAGAATCCCTGCCATTTGCCAAAGGCCTGTAGGGAAATAAGTGGTAGGACGTGTTTTAGGTGTTTGTTAATGAAACATTAACACATTCATAGAGATGGGTAAGTGACTGCCACTGACCGGCCTGCAAAGCTACACAGTGCGTTGGAGTCAGGGACTGTGGCGAAGTGAGGTTAGGCTACACATTCTGATACACTGACACCTCAAGGACTCAAGCCAAGCTTTGTGTATCACAATGTATAGGTTAGTTCACTCTAATTATATGGCACACTGTATAAACCATCATAGAAATGGGTAAGTGACCTGCCAGAAGAGCTCCACACCTGAGTAGCTTATTAGGTCCACAGTACATTGGCATCAAGGACTCAAGCCAAGGTCAGTGTATCAGAATGTATAAGTTAGGTCACTCTAATTATTTATATGGCACATTTTATACAACAGACACTGACCAAAGTGCATAAATAGAATAAAGCTAAGTAAATGAATAAAATAATTGGTAAAAAAATATATAGTTGTAACAAATTACATTATAAATTACAGTATAGGCTGTGTGAAGAGAAAGAAGTCATTGGCAAAGGCATCCATGCTATTTGCCAAATGCCTGAAGAGTAAGAAGTAAATGGCAAACGAATCCCTGCTATTTGCCAAATGACTGTAGGAAAATAAGTAGTAGGACGTGTTCAAGGTGTTCGTTAATGTCCTGAGTTTATAATGAAACATTAACATCACCACACTGTTTTCTCTCCCGCAGGCTTCAATGTGGACACATTGCCAGTCTATGCTAAGCGATCACAGAGGATGGTCATCACTGCCCGTATGTATTTTCTATTTGTACTGCCTTACAACGGCAAAGTGCAGTAACTATGCGGACATTAAAACTGAGAAAAATGCCTTTAAAGTTGTCATACCCAGTCAAATATGTTGTAGATATAATACTGGTGATGCTTTATGTGCTTTCTTCATAGGAAGGAAGACTTGGTCAAAGAAGGTGTTATAAAGTCAACTTTCAGTCTAAACTGAGTTTGGACAAAATATGTAGTTACTGCCTTTTGGCTTTGTAGGGTAGTGTAAGACTGTCCCATAAAACATATGGCATCTTTATCCTTAAAAACAAAAAGGAGACCTGATGTTTACTGTGATGTTTTTTTTTTTCTCCCCAGCTCCCGTGACGAATCCTCCTGTGATTCCCAAGGCGCTCAGCGCTGGTCAGAAGCGCACGCATCCTGCCCATATTCCGAGCCACTTCCCAGAATTCCCAGATCCCCACACGTACATCAAAACCCCGGTATGATGCATAGCTTTGCTGGCATAGTTTTGAATGTATCACTAATTTTTCTTGTTGTTTTAGTTACAAAACCCTTATTGTATTTCACTCATGTCTTGCATGCATTGAGCCTTAAAATCACATTGGGTTGGCTTTGCAAACCTCTGATTGGATAAAGATTTCCAATATAAATGTTAATCTTCCTGTTTGTCTCCTTGTTTACACATGTTCTATAGTTAGAAAAAAATAAATATAAGTTGAGAAAAGACGGGGACCGTAGATACACTAGATTGATCTTCAGTGAGTAGTCTGAAGTAGAATGAATTCTGATATGCCGGTAATGTGGAATCCATTGTAAATGACCAGAATGAATACTTCTACATAATGCTGAGGATAAATATGTCTGCGACGGTTCTGATTCATCCAAATCATGGTAGTCACAAGAGCTAAGTTGTAAGCAACTGGACTTCTTTCTTCCAAAAAGAAGTCCAGTTGCTAACAACTTATCTCCTTTGGCTAAGGAGATAAGGACTTCTTTCTTCCAAAGAACTATGTTAAAGGAGAGATCTGTCCTTTTCAAAATAAACACTTCTACATAATGTTAAGGATAAATCACATGTTAAAGGACAGGCCTAGAGTGGAAAGACTTGTCCTTTGCCCAGCACGGGGATCAGCACACATGTGCATTAGCCCTGCTAAGCTAACGGTGCTAACTCCTCTCCTCTGCGGCCCCCTCTGCTGCGCAGACGTTCCGGGAGCCGGTGTGTGAGTACCAGGTGGTGCGGGAGAAGGCGGCTTCACAGCGGAGGGACGTGGAGCGAGCGCTCACACGCTTCATGGCCAAGACCGGCCAGACCGAGAGCCTCTTCAAGGACGACATCACCGCCTTCCCACGTGAGTGCTTTGCACACAGGGTTTAGAAACAGAGAGAGACAGACGGAGAAAGACAGACAGACAGACAAACAGAGACACACACAACCACACACACACACACACACACACACACCCTCAAAACCTATAAATGTTAAATGCAGGGGTGCTACTCCAGTTTTTCTCTGCTCTAGTATAGAGGTCAGAACTACATTGGACACAAAAGTGCTGTGTACATTGAAAGACTAGCCCAAACGGAAGTTCCACTCCGTAACCAATTCTTTTCCACGCCCAGTATAGCCACAGGGTGTAATATCAGAGCTTTACCAAAGAAGTTTTTCTTGAATTCAGCATTAAGATTCTCGGCAATACCTCCTCATGGTTGCAGAATCATGCTAATCAGATGATTATGTAGATGGACATACCTGACGTGTGTGTGTGTGTGTGTGTACGTGTGTGTGCGTGTTTGTGTGTGTATCCGTGTGTGTGTGTCTGTCTATCTGTGTGCGTGTGCGTGTTCGCCTGCGTGTGTGTGTGTGTGCATGTGCGTGTGTTCACAGTGATTGCCGCCCGTCCCAGCTCCATCCCCTACCTGAGTGCCCTTCTGCCGTCCGAGCTGGAGCTGCAGTCTCTGGAGGAGACGGACTCCTCGGAGCAGGATGACCAGACCGACAGCGACAATAACCACGGCAACGCCATCACCGTAAGTCTGAGGCTGACCTCCAACTCTGCCCTCATCTTTCTGTCTTATTGTGGAGTTTTCCCTTGTCGCCTCTATGGACGCAAGCAGGAACTGTCAGCAGCGCCCAAATGAACTTTTTCAGCCCTACCAAGCCACAACAAATGCTGTCTTGTGTTTATCTGCGTATCAATTGTGCTATACAAATAGTTTATTATAATTATAGTGACTTGAAAACACATAGGCAGCATGGCACCATGCCCTTCCGTTACACACGAATGGGTGTTACAGGCTAAATTGGCAACCATTTTGTGCATGTCAGGTATTTACTCTAGTCTGGTCTATGCAGAGTAAACTCTACTGGTCAGAGGTCAGCTTATATGCAACCTATAATTATATTGCTGCCCTCTTTGGTCTTCCATATGATTATTTACGTTTTTAAAATGAGTCTATGCTGACGACACATTCTAGTCATTTATTTTTTAATCTTCTGGAGTACACTCACTTGGTTATGGTCAGGAAGGAGTTAATGACCCGCATCTCTCTCTCATGTCGTCTGTGTCTGCAGGACGATCCCGGAGCGGATAAGGAGAACTCAGGGCTGCCCTCTGGTGGCGCGGTGCCAACGGTGAAGGCCAGCGAGGAGGGCATCGACAACCCCTACCTGCGGCCCGTCAAGAAGCCCAAGGTCAGGCGGAAGAAGTGAGCGAGCGAACAAGGAGCGGACTCGGCTCGGCTCGGCTCAGCTCAGCTGGCTTTTTGCGAACTGTTTCATGGACTGTATCAGCGGTCGGTAGGGAAGGAGTCGGTGTCTCTGTGTCCGGAATCTTCCGAGCCCCCTTGGTGACTCTCTATGAACTGTGAGAACCTGAGTCTCCTTCAGTGCAGGTTATGTGATGGACCCTTGGTGAAGGAGCGGAGATCACACAATGAAGTGCAGCAGGACTCGCTGCAAAGGTGCAGGGCTCTACTCCTCCATCATGACCGATGTACACTTGAAGGCTGTGGAAGAGGATGGACCCTTTTTCTTTATTTCCTGTTTTTTCCCCTCTAATTAGCAGATAATTTGTTTATTTTGCGTCTGCCCACCCAATCTCAAGTTTAAAAGTTTGTTTATATGAGTGTGGGTAATAAATAGACTTTTTCTTTCTTTTCTCTGTTATTTGTATTTTTATTCATCTGTAAGTAAGGTGTTGTTGATATTTGTACATCTGATCTTTCATAATTCAGTCAGCTGTAAAACAAAAGTGCACACGAAATAACGTCTGCTTTATGAAGCATTATTTTTCAGATTCTCGAGTTCGTATTCTTGAGTTCCTGTGAACAGGAGGACGCATAAAACAAAGTTTAATACCATTGAAACAGTATTGAAAATGTGATTGGCCAGAGGCAATAACAACAGTATTCAACTTTAATGCTGTTACAAAAGGTCATGGTTCTTCTTGGTTGAAAGGGGGTAGGCAAGATGTAAAAAAAAAAAGAAAAAGAAAAAAGTCTTCTGTGCAGACTAATACTTTTTTTTTATTATTTCATTTCATTTGATACTGTGACAAACAGGCTGTTCACTTCACACAGTAATATTTCTCAGAATACTGGCAAAAATAATACTCTGGCATTGAGATCAGTGGTCTTGAGATCTCTTACAGGCGTTTCTAATAGCAGGGTACATTCAGAAGTAAAATGTGTGTGCGTGCGTGTGTGCGTGCGTGCGTGCGTGTGTGTGTGTCTGGGGGTGGTCGTAAGCATAGGTGAGTGAGTGATGTAGGGTTCACAGTCCAGGCAGGGATCTGAGTCCAGGAAGAGTGTTTATTTCTGCTGCAGATGTCGTCTGTCGTCTTGTTTAATCAGGATCAGGAGTAGTACAGCTGAAGGTACGCCACTCTGTTCCTCTGCTTCATAAACTGCTTGTCACACGGGAGCTGGGCAGGAACAGAACAAAGAGAGACGTCAGTGAGCCATCATCTCGCCTGGCAGCGCAGAGAAACCCTAGATCTTCAGCTAAGGGCCGGGAAGGAAGCCTAACTGCTCTCTTTAGAGACAAAGGAGAGGAGGGACCTTGGCTTGGTGTGCAGCTGCGGATCGTACAGCAGGGTTGTGGCATCGCCACCGTGTACAGACTGAGAGAGAGCAACCCGATGCCCACCAGCACCTCAGCCAGCAACCCAGTTTTCCCAGCAGCCAAGAAGGGAAAGCGGCTACCCACAAGGCCAAGCACCTACTTAGCCTACCTTCCCCATAGGTGTGTCAGCTTGTGGGCCATCCAGCTGGCAAGGTTATGGTTCAAAGTTCATTTCTTACAGTTTTTCTCAGTCGCTTTAGTATTTCGTACATTTCTTAGAACAGAATTGAAATTCTGGAAACTGTTGTTCAATCTTTAAGTCATTGCGTCACTTGTGCACAGAAAAAAAAGCTCATTTCTTTGAACAAGTTGCAAATGCTAAGGTACATCCATGCAAATAATGATGTTCAATTATCTGCTGTTTCCTACATTATCAGTTGCTTATGTCATGTTGATGAAAATGTATTATAAGTTGCCTCTGCTGAATAGTATAGCCCCCCACAACATTTGGGCATTAGTACATCACAAGTCTTTACATGCAAAACAGTTAAATGAAAAGCAACTGAGAAAAACTAACAGCATATACGCATATTGCCTCAGCCTGTAACACAGATGACTGAATTAGAAATGACTTGCAGGTTTTAGGACAGTTTGGAGGAGGACGTAACAAAAAAAGAAAATCCGGGAACAGGACACTTTCCTGTCCCAAGAGGTCTTTCATCCAGATTTTGGCCTGGCCCTTCTCTGCTCAGCGTCAGAAATGCTACTAGTTTTAGACCTGCCCAGTGAACCAGCTGCCATCTCTTTGCAAGCAACAGGTCACGGCTCTGTCTCATACTTCCAATTTATACAATAATAATAATTAATAGTAAAGTGGTACATCCCCTCCATACTGTTGTGTTATGTGAATTGCTGTTTTGTAATTGACCTGCTGTTGTGTTCATGGGGAACATAATATTTAAGCATTTTCTGACTTGAAGCAGATCCCTCAACAAGATTTGTTTATTTCTGAGTAAACACTCTCCCCCTAACAGGATGCAAAGTGTAGCACACCTTATTTCTCTGATGAAATACATTCTGTGCTACCAAATGCATCAGTTCCTTCTAAGACTGGGTTAGACTGAAATGCCAGAGAAGACAAAGATGGTGGTACTGTGTCTGCAAAACGCTAAGGACATTATGTTGTGTACACAAGGTAAAATGTATGTTACATTATATGCATTTTGACTGTCATGCTTTTCCTTTTGTGGAACACGGTAAAGCATTTGGCAGCAGGATATGATGTGTATGTCCATGAAATAAGGTCTGTAACACCTGGCACCACATACTTTCACAACTCTATAATACGGGACTTGTTTGAAATTACTGGCTGGCTTAAAGCAATGCATTCTGGACATTTTTGGACAATCTCGCCCGAACGTACCGCATAAATGGGTACGGTGGCGTTCGGATGAGACTGTCCCATAACGTCACTATTTCAAGTCCAGAATGCATTGCTTTAAGGCCAGCCACTCAACCAGCCAGTCGTTTCAAACAAGCCCACTGTATGTGGAGCCCCACACCCCCTCACCTCTGTCCTCAGTGCCTTCCGCTCCAGGTGGGGCACTCTAGTCCAGTCAGGTGACCCAAAGCTCATGGGCCAGGAGACCTTCCTGCAGCCAGCGGTGTCATGGGCGTAGGTCCCAGGGCTGCAGGTGGACAGGACAGCAAGGCAGCGTCATCAGCAATGTTGCTTAGTTACCAAGGTCTGTTCAGTCGATCAGCACCATGGGTGCAGTCATGGGGCTTGTTTGAAATGACTGGCTGGCTGAGGGCTGGCTTAAAGCAATGCATTCTGCACCTGAAATAGTGACTATTTGGACAATCTTGTCAAAATGTCATCGTACCACATTGTACCTACCCATGTGGTATGGTGACATTCGGATGGGATTGTCCAAAAACGTCACTATTTCAAGTCCAGAATACAGTGCTTGAACCCAGCCACTCAGCCAGCCAGTTATTTCAAACGCCCATTGATCAGCACTTCACACATGTGGGCACCTGTCGATCTGTCTGCTAGAGCTTTGTCAACACTGCCAGGGCCTCTGCAGACAGTGTGGGTTTGTGCTAATCTGAAATGCAGTGCTTTTGAGTTTAAAAAAATCTTTCACATTTCTGTGTCTCACCAGGGGGCGTTAGGTTGCAGCCAGGCATTAAAACATTAATATAAACATCAATACAACGCAGTGCAGGTTCACTAGCTTGCCAGACTGAGGAGAGAGAAAGAGCAGGTTTTGTCTTGTGCAGCAACATAAAGTGCAGTAGTCAAATGCGCTAAGCTGTAAGTCCAGCAACTGGACTTTTGCTGGAGTTCTGAAGAAGACAAAAAGTGAAACGTCTTCAAGATACTAAGAGAAATACAGTTGTTTGCAACTTAACTCATTTGACTAACATGACCTGGATGAATGAAAAGCTTCACAGACATAAAGTTCAATTGTGACATCATGTGTGTATGTATTGTGTGCATCTGTGTATTGTATTGTGTGCATGTGCATATTGTATTGATAGCTCGGGTTATGTACATCGTGATGTGATAGCTCAGGAGGCCATCTTGGGTTGTAATTCCGATTTCATTTGGTCAGAATAATGCCGTCCTGGAAAGTGTTTTTCTGATCATCACTTGTGAAGAAAAAAACGCCATAGGCTACTCCCTCACCCTGGGTTTGAGCTGGCACTGATGTGCTTGATGGTGAATCTGGACATGGAGGAGTTAAACGGTGTTTTCCCAGGAGCCACCGCTTTAGGCAGGGCCCAGTTTGGCTGGTACTTCTGTGGCGAGGGAGTGACTGTCTGAGGATAGAGAATCAAATGTCATGATTATAATCTGCCATACTACATTGTTACTACACAGGTTTAGAAAGATGCCTCACACCCTGGAAAAATACAATGTTGGACAATGTCGTGCATTTAGAAAACATATAAATTATAGTTCTCCCCTGAAAAAAGAATCCTACTGTCTGTAAGTCTTTTCTCTTGCCACTTCATTCATTAATGGACTGTATATGAATGGCCTATATTAGACTTAATTTCTATGTGGCCTTTTACGGTTTGACACGGGGAAGGCCCTGCAACACTGCCAATAGTCTGTCTGCTGTGACGGAGGTTCCAGAAATCGGACTTACCTGTGCAGGTGGGCGAAAGCGTGGTGCAGTTCTTGCTGCTAAAACGTAGCCCTTCTTGCTCTCTGGTCTTTTCTGGATGTCATATAAAACAGTGCCGATCTGACAGCAAATATAAAACATTAGTCTACAAGCTTGCAATCAATATTTTTAAACCCATTTGAAATGCTCAAGAAAATGACAAGTGACATTTTTCAAATAGCATATGCTAAAGTCACACAAGGAGGCCAATCGTGTATTAAAAGACAGAAGGCTTACCACATGGTTGTCATAGCAGCCGGGGCCGCGCTCCGGGGAGCCCTTTACTGCAAGCAACTTGTTGCCCAAGCGGTTGGGGGCACAGTGGGCAGGGAACATCAAACGCTGCTGGCAGCTCCCGAATGCCACACGGCGGGAAGCTTGAGGATGCGGTAACTTTTTAGTGAAATTGGGAGATTACCAACTTGCCATCAAGCTGATCTTATCGGTCAAGATAATGTTTTAATAGTCTTAGTTGTCATAGTACCGACAGGCTAGAAAGACCTTTGAAATGTAATATGGCGGTGGGAGAAGCTAACTTTTGGCAACAGTTAGGCTACGACTGTCGAGCTGGATACATTTAATTTTGCTAAAGAGTGTATGCATCGTGTGCAACAATCACACTGCACAAATGTCGTGTTGTGATTTTTTTTACAAGACAGTAATAATATTTCCTGACAAATTCAAACATTACATGTTTTATAACACATTTGTGTAGCCTACATACCTGCCTCCTGTGTTGCCGCCATGCCCACCTTCTTGTTTACAAAGCTATTACTATAGTAACCAGGTGCTTGGGTTTCATCTTAAACCATTCTAGCAGCGTAGGTTCACTAAACGATGCCCTAGAAAATGATGATCAGTCTGGTCACATATAGCATTGGGCGAGTAGGCTACAGCATTATTTTAAAATCGGGGCAGGTTGGGTTATTGACAGTGACAGAAAAAAACAGCTAATTTTGAAACCTGTCGAAAATCAATTTTACAACCCAGAAAATTATTGTCTCTAAGCCTAGTCCACAAACAAATCAACCAACCAAGCAATCAGTCCAGCAGGGCAATGCCATTTTACGAGAGCTAAAATGCATGCATAGAGGGGAAAAAATCATCCTAATTGATAACTGATAGGTCCATTATTGTAATGTATTGCATCGACAGTAGACTATGTCTTATCAAACCAGCTGCTGAATGCGACCTATGGCCATTTCATGTTGTTGAATAGTGTCAAGAGGCCAGTACTTCAACCCCACCCCTTGCAGCCTGGCATGTGGCATAGGCACACCTGCACAATTTAACACATTTCTGCAGACATTGGCATGAACTACAAGATGGTCAAATCATAATATCTGATGAAGGCCTCCCCACTGGCTATTGCACGAGAAGGTAAAAACAAAGGGAAAGGGGAGTCCTAAAATGTAACCCTCTCAGAAAAGCAAAGTAGAAATGAATTGTTTGGTTTTTTTTTTTTTTTAATTCCCAAGACAATTTTTTGGGGCTTTTCCAAAACAGGACACTTCCCGTGTCTGGTCTAACTGCCAGGTGCAGTGGTCATGCTGTGTTAGGTGATACCTTTTTTGTTTTGTTTTGTTTTGTTTTGTTTTCTTGTCCACAATCCCACTTCATGATCATGTAAGATACTGAGTGAAATAAGCAAATCGTCTACAATTGATTGCATCAACTTCTTGGTTTACAGGCTGCCTGTTAGCTGATACTCTTGTTTGAATCCAACTTGATGAGAGGAGGCTGATACCTTGACTTTTCAAACACACAACTGTCTTTTCAGACAGGAATGAAATCCTAGGCTATCTCCATGTGGGGACATAATTTGATGTACAAAAGCTTTTCCTGCCTTTCACGAGATCCGTAAAGTGATATTCTTTTGTGTGGAACCTAGATTATGACAATGTAAGTCTGCTAAGAGGTTGGCTCCATGCTTATTTAAACCACAATCAGGGTGCCCGGCTCTGAGGTTTTTTTTGCAATGCAGCGACAAACTCTCCCCTGGCTTATCGGTATGCAACTCGTAGAGGACTAGTGCACGACTGTGCATTTATGGAAACACAGCAGAACAGATGCAGTTGTTGTTTGACCTTTATTATATTTTGTACTCGTTTGGACTGCCTAAGAGTCAGACATTTTGTAACTACCATGTTGACTACCATGACCTGGATGAATGAGAATCTTCACAGACATTTTGTTATTTCTGTGACTTGAATGGTGGCTTATTTGAAAGAGATAAGGAGTAACAGTAACTCTGTATGCTTTCTTTCAGCTCTCTTTCTTACTCTGTGCAAGTATGGTAAGATTTCTTTTGATGTTGTAATGACCAGTCTTGCGTTTGCATGCCACAAAACTCTGATTCCCTTTTTTGTCACATTTGTTCTTTTTTTTTTTTTTTTTAGGTAGAGCGGGCTTCATTGTGACACAGTGTGAGGGCCTTGATGCAGTGCTCGCCTGTGGTATGTACGAAACATCCGTGTGATAACACAATAAATCTATTCTGTAATAATCCTATAATAACAGAACTTTAACGCCCCAACTAATCCACATCTACGTTAGCACCTGCACTCCACCTGTGCTCATTGCACTCACCTGTCCAGTAGAGTTAGGACTTTGCACTTCTACATTCATCACCTATATTTACTGTATTGTTTTTCATTTTTTCATTTTTCAATTGTAAGTGGCTTTTGATATCAATGAAAAAAACCTGCTGTATTATATAATATTGTGTCTAACAGAAAAGGAAAGAAATATTCAGTATCTGTTAAATATTCTATTAAATATATTGTCAGATGCATGAACAGTATTCCCTGTAAAAAGCACATACTTTTAGCAGCAGCAGTTTCTACAAAAAAGGATTTCTTGTTTGGACGATGCACTTTTTGTAACGGGTTGTCATTGCACAGAACCTGACTACTACATACAGGTGACCTCAGCGTTCTACGGCCGTCATGATACCACCACCTGCAGCGATGATCAACTGTATGGAGAAACTGTGTTCACCAACTGCAAGTCAGACTGTGCCTATAGCATTGTTTCTGCCAGGTACCATTCATTCACATCAGAACCAGAACACCCATATACACAGCAACATTCTCAGAGTTCATTTCCCAGTGTTCAGCAAAAGTGTTTATTTAAGAGTGTAAGTGTAAAATTAAATTGAAATTGAAACTACACTGTAAAACATTAATTTAACTGTAAAGGACTGAAATACGTAAGGGAGGAGTGTTAAATTAACACTACAAAGATTGGGACAAAATAAACCACTGGCATAGTGTTAAACCGGACTCTCTCAGAGTTTATTTAACACTATAGAATTTGCTATGTACCTGCAATATTATGTGCCTCTAGTGGTATACTGCATATGTGCATAGCTATATTTATGTATTTAAAGCAGGTACTTGAGCTATGTTTTTGCCATGTTTTTAAACAGATGCAACGGACTATCAGAGTGTCATGTACCAGTCACAACTGAAGTGCTTTCAGAACCTTGTCCTGGGACCTATAAGTACCTGACAGTTTCCTTTTTGTGTGTGCAAGCCAGTAAGTCTCACTATGGATTTACAACATTGCGTCAAGATCTACTGCGACCTCTGTGATCTTATACTAAGTGGTGCTTTCTTTATGATGTACAGGAAGAAGTGTGACCTGCGAAAACAAGTATAGTCTCCTCAGCTGTGGTAAACGACGGCTCGGACATCAAAAATGCAAACAAGTTTTAAAGGCTGTGACGAACAAACAAGTGCACATACACACACACACACACACACACACACAAACACACACAAACACACACAAACACACACACTTTGTACTTGTTATACATGATAAGTCTTGTACACATTCACCGTAGGCTGTATTGAAAACAATGCATTTATTGATCACATTTTAAAAGTGTATTTTCATCACTGAGTCTTCATACCTTTTCTCTCTCTCTCTCTCTCTCTTTCTGTGTCACTTATTTCTCTAAAGGTTTTCGAAACAAGCTGGTTATTTTACATGCTAATTATGGGAGAAGGGAGGAACAGTTTTGCCCCAGTGGAAACACCACCACCACAGACTGTATCAACGACGTAACACAAAAAGTCGTGAATTGGTCAGTTGCTTCTCATTCCAGTACAGACATAGGGGGAAACAGGACTGTTTGTATATGTACAGTTGTGCTCATTTAAGTTTACATACCCTGGCAGAATTAATGATTTCTTAACCATTTTTCAGAGAATATTTTCTTTCACTCAGGGTTAGAGTGTACCTGTGTTTAATTTATTTAAATCATAATGACAACAGAAACTACCCAAATGACCTTCTGAAAAATGGCTAAGAAATGATCAATTCTGCCAGAGTATGTAAGCTTTAGAAGCACAACTGTAGGCTTGAAAAGGCCTTTACACAGCAAAATATTTAGAGTTAATTTCCCAGTGTTCAGCAAAAGTGTTAAATTAGAGGTGAAATTACAGTGCAAAAAGTTGATTTCACGTTAATAAGGAGTCAAATATATAAGGTTACATTAACACTACAAAGATTGGGACAAAGTAAAGTAAGCACTGGCATAGTGTTAAAACAGACTCTCAGAGTTGATTTAACACTATAGAATTTAATGTGTGGAATAGCAACACCGTGTCCAGGGTTAGTGTAAACACCTGTGTTTACTTTATTTAAATCATAATGACATCAGAAACTACCCAAATGACCCTCTGGTTAAGAAAATGGTTAAGAAATCATCAATTCTGCCAGGGTGTGTAAACTTAAAAGCACAACTGTACATGCTGCACTGTGTGTGTGTTAGGCTTGAAAAGGCCTTTGGAATAGCAACATGGTGTCCACTCTCTGCAGGTGCAGACCATGGGGCAATCGCTGTTACGTAATGGCCACACCTTTCTACTTCTCTGACCCCTGCTTTGACTACAGCAAGTACCTGGAAGTGGTGTACATGTGTCTTTACTTCGGTAAGTGCACAGTGTTATTCTCAGAGTTCATTTCCCAGTGTTCAGCACAAGTGTTCATTTAAAAGGATAAAGAAAATTAAGAGTTGCAATTACACTGCAAAACGTGGATTTAACTGTAAAGGAGTCAAATATGTAAGGGAGGAGTGTTAAATTAACACTGCAAAGATTGGGACAAAACAAACACTGGCATAGTGTTAAAACTGACTCTCTGATTGACTGACTGGTTGATTTAAAACTATAGAATTTGCTGTGTGTATGCAGGACAGTTTTTGCATGTGTGTCTTCCGCACTGAAAACAGGCAATGCTTCAGGTCCTCACCTCATTCCTCCATCCATCAAACAAACTACTGTATGCAAGGCATTAAAACCTGGTTTGCATTTACTAACCTCAGGAAGTGATTGTGTGGTTGTTATGTGAGTTTCCTCACTTCATTCATCATACAAACTGCTGCATGCAAAGCATTTAAACCTGGTTTGCATTTACTAACCTCAGGAAATCATAGGTTTCCTTGTGTCATCGGTCAGTGCTTAATTATATGTCTGATATTATTTTGTTTTTCTTCTTCAGATGGAACAGGTGGCCTGATGGACAGGACGTAACTGCATGCCACGGACGAGGACCATCATCAAATGTTCAATTATTTTGTCCTCCATTTAAATTAACTTGCCGTTGGATGGCGTTGACCACAACAAAACTGGCTTTAAAATCATACCTACTGTAGTTCATAAAGGCACTATTTTAAAACAAAGGACTAATTGGATCTAAAATGGCTAGTCTTGTCTGTTATTTCAGTGAAGAAATACAGTATGTCACAAAAGTCAGTACACCTCTCACATTTTTGTACATCTTTTTATTATGTCTTTGCATGTGAGAAGTCTGAAGATATAACTCTTTGATACAATGTAAAGTAGTTGTAAGCTGTACACTGTCTACTTTACATTGTAGAAGTGTTACTTACATCTTTAGACTTCTCCCATGGAAAGATGTAATAAAAAAGTACAAACATGTTAGGGGTGTACTCACTTTTGTGACATACTGTAAGTGTTTCCTTTGATCAGTATGGCAGTGTGGGGGTTTGGCTGTAGGGTTATAGTTATTTCACTATTTGTGTCACTTTTAGCAGAGCTTAACATGTATGCTACATAGCTGGACTTTGACACACTCAGATAATAGTTCAGTCCAACATGGGCGGAATCCTGAATATGTTTAACTTGCTTGCTTCATTGCTTTTTTTATAATCAAAATACACAGTGACTTTGGCATCAACGCACACGTGCTCTCTTATTTCCATGCAGCGAAATACTAGTCTGCAGTCTAAACCATTTTGGTGTAGCAGGCCATGGCGGCTCAAAATTAGCAGAGTTGATAATCAGCTAAAAAACTTAAACAAGTGAAATATTTTCTGAATGCTATTTTTAGGGTGTGACACACACAGGCCTCTCTGGCACTGTGCCCCTAAAACTCCCAAATACACAGGAATGGAGGCTAATGCTATGTTATGTTACACTTAACTGATGCTTTTATCCAAAGCGACTTGCAGTTACTTAGATACAGAGTATTGGTTGCAGTCCCTGGTGCTATGTGGGGTTAGGTGCCTTGCTCAAGGGCACTTCAGCCATGGATGAAAGGTGAGATATGAACCTGCAACCTTCCGATCCCAAGATCAACTCCTTAACCGCTAGCCCATGACTGCCCTATATGGCTAATATGATGACCTATATAATGGCCTACAGCCATGATGGATTACAAACGTCACGGCCAGCAAAGACAACCTGCCTGTTCAACATGCTTGTGGTCCTACAATGACAGCTGGCTGCAAGAAGCCACAAGAAGAGAACAGGAAGAGAAGGCTATAGGCACAGCTGCTGTTCTCCTGTTTATCGTACTACTATGCAGCTCATACTGTGCAGCTGTTTACAAACGTGTATCCATGTGAGCATCATGAATCTCATGACATTTAAGACAGCGGGGGAAAAAATCAATCAATCAATCAATCAATCAATCAATCAATCCATTCATCCATCCATCCATCCATCCATCCATCCATCCATCCATCAATCAATCAATCAATCAATCAATCAATCAATCAATCAATCAATCAATCAATCAATCAATCAATCAATCAACCAACCAACCAATCAATCAATCAACCAATAACTGAATCAATCACCCAATCAATCAATCAATCAATCAATCAATCAATCAATCAATCACATTATCATACACCTCAGTTCAGGCAGGGTTTTTTCCCTTGCATGTCCCGCGCTTGAGTTAAGGAAGTAGTGCTTGTATTGGCATGTGACCAAGCCTACACGTGTGAGCAGGATGCACACCTGAAAATGTAGAGTTGGGGGGCGGGGGGTTGGCTGTTGAGCTATCTCTGACTTAAAACAGTGATAAAGAAACAGAAACAGGTCAATAGACGTCCTAAGCAAAACTCTTCCCTGCTGAGAAAATAGAATGGCCCAAGTTAGCACACCTACACCTATCTGGCCCATTTTAACTCTGGGTCAACTATGAATGACCTCACACGGAACTAAACCTCCGTGATCTCACAATGCTGCACGTCTGGTTCCCTAACAACAAGTTCCTGGTAGTTTCCCGGAGGTCTGTTAACAAGGTGCCCATAGTGCTCTTGTCAGTTTATGGGACCTGAAGCTGATAAGAGGCTGGTGCCTTACCTACTTACAGTACACAAACACTCATGTCCCTCTGACGGAGTGGCCTATTTCACACACACAATGCTGGGACACACATCCGTCTGCTTCACACACACAATGCAGGGACACACACTCATCTGCTTAACTGGTACAGTATATTTCCTGTATGCCACCAGTATATGCTTCTGAAATGGTGTGGGGTGCAAGGTCTGCTTGTTGCAAAATGCATGAAAATCACTCGGCTTAGCATGACAGGATGTATAAATAATAACATTTTTAATTAATTAATGAATTAATTTATGTATTTTAAAGAAATAAGCAGAAGTGTATTTTTTTCAGCTGTTCTTCTCCTGGGCCCGAATGGTAAGACAGATGAATTTAACTTAAAGCTTATTTTGTTTGTGTGTTTTCTTTTATACCAGAGTTCTTTTTTTGTACTTTCCGTCTGTCACCCTCACCCACACATACACACACCCACACCCACACACACACACACACACACACACACATATAACACATACACGCCCACACACATAACACTGTTCCCCTGGTTTCAGGAACAGAGGCTAAGAGATATGCTGTATGTGAAGGCAGGACAGCACACCTCTCCTGTGGTACGTCATGTAAACATCAAACTGCAAATATATTTTATTACAGTTATATTACAATTATATATACAATTATATTACAATTACAATTTTATTACAAATATATATATATTTTTTTTTTGGGCAACACTAGCACCTTAGCACACCCAACACAACAGAGGCAATATTCTTATGATGGAAAAAGCAATATGCTTATGATGAAAAAGCCATAATGTGAAATATGTAGGCTAGCTCACAGTGGACCAGAGTTAATAAACACATTTTTCCTCAGGTCTACCATGTATGGTCACTATGGTCTCAAATTAGTTCTATTTATAGCCTGAAAGTGCCAATTCATAGCTATATATATATTGGATTGTGTGCTTATTGCTCCAAATAGCACCTTTAAATTCTCTTACCTGTGTATAATAACCCTTTATCCATTCTGTTACCAATTTTTTTACAACCTTTAAAACCTGCTTAGTAACCCTCTGTAGAACTTAAACTTAAAACCATTGGACTGCAAGAAATGCTGTCTTGTTTGTGACCTTGCCAAACTGTAAAGCACTTTGAGCTGTATGTATGAACTGTGCTATACAAGTAAAGGTTATTATTATTATTATTAAAACCTGCCCTGCTCAGTATCCCTCGGTAGTACAATTTCATATTTCCACAGGTTGCAGATTACCGCTAAATCTGATTTTGTCAAATGTGGCCACCTAAAAGTAACAGGATCTCACACCTTTATGAGTTCTGGCGTTCCAGGGAACCCGAAGCCGAGAGCTTAGATTGCCACAATCATGCCTCATGAGTCATGTTCCTGGAAGAGTGGCTTCCTGTTGGTAGAACAGACAGACAGGCATTTGGCAAGTGTGTGTTTTTGTGTTTTTGTGTTTTTTGCATGCTGTAGGGTGGGGCTTCATCAAGGTCATCTCAGCCAGCTTTGGTCACAGTGATTCTACCGCCTGTGGCGATGGACGCCCTTCTGATCAGCTTTCAAACACACAATGCCAGCCGTACCTGTCCAAACACATCATGTCTGACAGGTAGCACACCTGAATGTGAAGCCTGCATACCTGGCACCTGGAGAATCAGACATTAATATTCCACACATTCACAGTAACCAGTGCTCTGTTAGTCAAATGACAGGTAGCAAACCTGAATGTTAAGCCTGCATACAGTACCTGGTACCTGGGGAGTCGGACATAATTGACACATTCACAGTAACCAATGCTCTGTTGAGTTAAGTCAAATGAGTGAAGTTGTAAGCAACTGGACTTCTTTTAGTAGCTTGAAGACGTTTCACTGAAAGAAGTCCAATTGCTTACAATTTAGCTCATTTGACTAACATGACCTGGATGACAAATAATCTCCACAGACACAATGCTCTCTTGTTATTTCTGATAGGTGTGATGGGATGACAAGTTGTGCTGTACCTGTTTCAACCGCCATCTTCTCCGACTCCTGTGTTGGGCCCTACAAATACCTAGATGTGTCTTTCCTATGCCTCCCTGTCAGTATGTGTCACTGAGACCACAAGTGAAGCGGCAACACATTATAAAATATAAATATGACATTGTTAGAAGTTTCTAACTCTCTAGTGTCAACCTTTATGCCTCCCTGTCAGTAAATGTCATTATGTATTTACAACAGGTTTGTCTAATGGTTATGAGAGTGCTAACAACAATGCTAGTGTCACAGTATATTTACAGTGCTTTTCTAATGGTTAGCATGAGTGCCGACAGTGGCACTGTATGTTTACAACAGGCTTTTTATCCTAGTGCTAATTTTAATGCTAAGGTTTCTATATATTGCTATATATATTGTATTGTTAATATATGTGTATGTCGATATGTATACTGTACATTTTATACATATATATATATATATACATATATCATTTATGTTATCACAAACATTTTCTGTACAGACCCTTTGTGGTAGCACACTAAATGAACTCCCTTTGCTGCTGTACAGGAAGAAGTCTGACATGTGAATCCAGCCAGAGTGTTATCAGCTGTGGTAAATCTTGACACCAGCCTGCAAACAACCCATACAGGGCTTTACAGGATGTGACTCAGATACTCTGAGCAACAGACCGTGTCTACACATAGATACAAACATGAGAGGAATATTTTATAATTACTGATAACACGTCTTGCCAAGTTAAAGGTCATACGTGTGACAATAATAACACAATGTTTCATTCATGGACATTCTTTAAATATTCACTATTGTATCAGTAAGCTTTGCTAACTTTGTGATTCTGATCTGATCTCGATGCTGCTTTATCTCAAGCCAACGGAGGCCTGTTTATTCATCATGCAAATTATGGACGGAGGGACCATCTGACCTGTTCCCATGACCTGGCCTCCGCCGCCCACTGTTACCAGTCTCAAACACACAACCTACGCCTCAGGTCCGTCTCTTTCAGTTTCATGCTGACTGGCTTTGGCAGGGGGGGGGGGGTCTGCTGTTGCTGTCTCTTAACTGGCAGAGAAAGTTGTTATTGTCTTTGCTATTGATACCCAGCAACAGAGAGGGTTATAAAACCGTACAAAACAGACTCGTTCTCTCTCAGTATCTCTGTGCAGAAGTGTGTCACTTTCAGATAAAATGGGCTGCTCTGTGACGACATAGAAATATACAAAGAAAGAAAAACACACACACACACACAAACACACACACACACACACACACACACACAAGGTCCAAGGTCTATAATCGCAGTCCTAACTGTGTTCATGTCAGGAACACAAAGGCTGAAAGAGGCTTGAATTTGTTCCTTCTCTGGCCTATCTTCACAGATGCAACGGTAAGAAGACATGCGAGTTACAGGCTTCAAATGATGTCTTCTCCGATCCCTGTCCTTCAGTTCACAAGTACTTAGAGGTGACATACAGCTGCACACCAGAATGTAAGTACACGGCGAGACTGTATATTGTAGACCGTATATCTGTACAATACACGGTGGTATATCTCTACTCTAACACATGGTGATATATTTCTGAAGGAGCAGTGATAGTACATTCCTACAGTAATAACTGGAAGAGTGTAGCCTCTGTTGTAAACACAGAAGACAGTGGCCTACAGTGTGATATAAAAACAGACTTAACATTGTCCATCTGTGGAGGCTGGACATTGTTTACCTGGATCAAGAAATGGTGCCTTTCCTTTTTACAGAGAGAGCTGACAACCTTTACTGGACACACACACAGTGGAACAGGACAGCTGATCAAAAGCGATGGTTGTATACAAGAATGTCATACGACAGTGTAATATTAAAATAATAATAATAATAATAAAATAATAACTACGAATGTATGTAAGTCACAACGTGAACAAAACTTCAAATTCACACGATGCGCAAGAACACATTTAAATTTGTAGTCTTTTTGCATTAAAATGTTTACTTTATTTACCTGTACAGTAATGTGGTTCAGAGTAATATATTTTTGTACATTGATTAACAGCATGACAGTACACAGCAGACCTAAACTCACTTAACAGAATGAATGCAGTCAAAAACTGTGAATGTAATTTCTAAATCAGTGCAAGTCAGAGTGATGACCTTAGGAGGTTGTTGTGGGAATGAATCTGAAACAGAAATGTTACATTAAGTATGTCACTATATAATGAGTTATCTCACAGGAGATGGGATGGCAGGGGCAAAGATTTATGTGCATTGTATCACATGCAAATAAACATGGTTTATAATCAAATAAAAACAGTACATGTACGTCAAAGAGTGTGTCGGTGAAGTTTCATTGAGAGGTTTACTGGCCATCATACAAGTTTGTATTGTACTGCAGCTATATGTAAATGCACACAGCAGATCCAGGAAGCACGTTTTTAAGACATGCAACAACAACAAGGTATGCAAACATCATAATAATCTGCATGTGTATGTATGCAGATATGTACATGTCCTGGATGTGCCTTTAAGGTATTACCTCTCTTAACAGGCTGAGTGCATAGGCATAGTCATGATAGCCAGTCATGATGAAGCACTAGATTTAGCAGGTCGACATTTTTAATGTTGTAGCCAAAATCAAAAACATTGTCTGGCATTCCTGACTGGCATACCCTTGCATGCTCCAAAGAATTCTTTTCTCTCCTTGAGAAGTTCAGATGCAAAAAACGTGAAACAGTTTTTTTCAATCAATATCAGTCAGGCTGTTTCAATTGTGATTTATGTTTACTTAATAACAACAAACTGCTGTGTAATTGGTTATACCCAAAGCTGTCATTATGAAATCATGATTGATGGATTTTTGTAAAAATGGACTAAAAAACAAAAACATTAAAAATGACTTGAAATTGACCAACCAGTTCACTGCATTTGAACTGTTAACTTGTTTCATGAAGTGAAAAAACAAAGAAACAAAGAAACAAAAAAAAGGCGGTTTCTGGACACATAATACGCACCAGTGCAGTGTTCATGGATTCCTCCATTTGGCCTTCCACCTTCTAATGCCTCATGACCAGCGTGAGGTGAGAAACTTCTGTGTGTGTGTGACTCTTCAGGATGATATCTGTCCCGCATTGTAACCGATTTCAAATGGTGCTAGAAACGCGTGAAGACTCTGAACACCAAAAGAAATCGGTCAGCCTTGGTAAGAGGACATGGTTCTCCCGTCTCCACGGCACCGGACCTGGACCTGGGCTTGGGACATCCAGAAGGTCCATCGCTTGTCACACCATCTCAGTCGGACAGTTTGCTGCTGTACATGCTGCTCGGTGCTTTTAGTAAGAGGATGGTGGGTGTTTCAGCCGCTCAGTCTGCCCCAAGAACACTGATTTCAAATGGTGCTAGATGCACAACAACTCTAAGCCACCATCTGAGACCAGCTTCCTGGGGAAGTATGTACCATGTGGACTGTGTGGTAGTGGTAGAGAGAGTGTGTGTGTGTGTGTGTGACAACTCTCGGTTATACAGATGCCACACACTTCCACCGACAATATAAAAAGGTCACTCCGATAGCGATACTGAACCTTTAACGACAGTAAACAATGCCATTTAGGTTTGTTATGGGAGGAAGGAGAACCTGTTTCCTCTTAAGTTATGTGAAAAGAAATACAGCCAGCAGCCCTAGCTACTATACATTTCTATCTATAATACAGCACATATCATTTTACTACTCAAACATATACAGTATAATTCACAAAGAAGTACAACAGCTATATAAAATATATTTTACTACAAAAGAAAATGAATAGAGTTCTATTTTTAACAATTACACAGTACATTTCAGCAGAGTAATGCACTGTTCTTGGTAGGCATACCTCACGAAGATTTATTAAACGCTGTAGTTTATATAATGAGAAACCCACAAATGACAAAAAGTTTAAAACATTTAAGCTTCAATGGGCTGTTTGTGTTACTGCAGCACTGCAGTGCTCTGCGTCGAAGAGTTCCTGGACAGAAAGCATAAAGTACAAGTTAACATTAACAACAACTGGAACTTAAAAACTGACCTTTCTCTTTATGGAGAGAAAACTTCACTCTTACTACAATCTTACTGTCTTGTTTCAGATAATAAGCACTATATAATATCATTAACAAACTTATACAGTATGTGCCACGTTCCGTAGGGAATCGTTATGTGAATCATGTTCCCAAGCACGGCATCACATCCTGTTACACAACACTGCCCAACACTCCCTAGCCACCCTGGTCACCCTGCCATCTCACCTGTTGCATCCTTTCTGCTACAGGAAGGGAACGCCCCTGAAGGATGATATATTAGGATCATTAAGGGATTAGCCCGGACTTTATGCTCTATCCAGCAGCGCTCACTGCCATGCTGACGCCCACCTACCGCTGTATGGGGAACTGGGTTAGGGCTTGTGTGTGTGTGTGTGTGTGTGTGTGTGTGTGTGTGGTGGGGGGGGGGTGAGGTGGGGCATTCATGAACACAGTACCTGACACTGTGTCTGTGTCTGACGCGGAATTGGTTAATCATGTGTAGATTTTGAACTTACATTCTGTATGTCACAACGGATGTTAAGATTTGGTTTTGATGTCAAAAAAACAAACAAAAAAACAAACAAATTTGAAATGGCTAAAAGTCACACTCCTAAGTGTAATGGCACATGCTGATTCTGCTCCACACAGGAACTACAACAAGCTGCTTCAAGTTCAAATTCCAGCGAGCGGCCAGCATTCCATCAGCGCCGGGTTCTGGAACGATCACTAAGTTCTTCTGGGGTTTGGTCTACATGTGCTGACAGCACCATCTGATTGACCCGAGGTTTACCCCTCTCTAAGGTGTATTTTTAATCCGTTGTTCTTCAACATGGCCGACGGAAACCTAAAACCCGCAACCCGCTGAAAGAGGTAGAGGCAGGAGGAGGAGGAAAAAAGGAAAACCATCAACCGCCATCAACGCTGTTGAGGATTGAGGAAACCCAACCCTAAAGGGTCCTTTTCAGCACCCACGGTTATCTTCGCAGAAAACACCCTCCGAGGAACCAGCGGGCCACAGAAAGTGCAGGGATGAAACCGCTTTAATCGTGTTCATCTCTCCCCAGCCTACTCTGGCGAGACGTCTCCACACACGGCACAGCGACGTGAATCTGACAGCGCTATCCCACATCTAGTCACAAGTCTGTGGAAGAATATCAGGTGACATTGACAACAGGGAGTCGAGGAAGGTGACCCTTTCTTATTTTAATGTTGCTGCCAAACTGTGCGATATGGTGACTTGGGTTGCTAAACAAAACACAAGAGCTCAAGAATCTGTTATTGGCAGTGTTTGGTTAGACATCTGAATATGAGTACACTAGTCGATCCACAACATAGTGGGTGATTTCCTGAATGAAAGAACACTTCAGATCTGTCCTCTCCGTCATTAAAACACAGTCATGGTTTTGCCAAAGGCTCAGCTGGACAAGCATAGTCATGTCCTTGCACATACAGGTACACGCACACACACACACATAAAAACACAAAAACAAACACTGACACACACATACATGCTTACATTTATCAACTGTACAAGTGTGTGTGTGTGTGTGTGTGTGTCTCATCGTTATAAACAGATAAACAAAAAGCAAAAGAGAATGAAGTTGGCAACCCCAGGTCTATCAATGGTCCTTGTGTGCGGTGAGAAACAAACAGAAAGCAGCGTCTACTCAGCACGGAGTTAAGTGGCTCCATGCAACAGCGGCTCCGCTAATCCTTTGGCTCACCTGGCTGGTACACTAGAGAGAGAGAGAGAGAGGGAGAGAGAGAGAGGGAGGGAGAGAGAGAGGGTTTGTGAGTGGGAGTGTATGAGAAAGAGAGATAGACAGCAAGAGAGAGAGTGTGTGTGTGTGTGAGAGAGAGAGAGACAGTGTGTGTGTAAGAGAGAGAAAGAGAGAGAGAGATAGTGAGAGAGAGAGAGAGT
>CM059270.1:29470909-29478409 GCA_030347295.1 Setipinna tenuifilis | reverse complement strand
AGTAGCTGCAGCAGTGTTAGCGTTAGCTGCACTGCAGACCCTAATGTCCACACACACACACACACACACACACACACACACACACACACACACACACACACAGACCCTGATGTCCAGATGCTCCTGCACCCTCTGGGCTAGTGGAGCCAAAGCACCCCACAACCTGAAGCAGCCCCCAGTCCTGGAGGCTCGCCGCAGTCACACACACACACACACACACACACACACACACACACACACACACACACACACACACACTGATGCCCTTAAAGGGACAGCCTGCAGTTCTGTCTGTCGGCCAGTGCTGTGAAGTACACACTGTGGAGAAAGTGCTGTATAACCGCGGCCCATTTACTTGTTTACCATCGTTTACCGATTCAAATGCGGCACACTTCTACTCCAGTTCGGCAGTTAACTCGTCACAGCCTTTCAGCTTCCTGTTTTACTAATGTGCAGTGTTGTAATATTGCCACATGCAACATTGCAAAGCTTACTGTATGTATGTGCAATATATAGTGCAGTTCCAAAAGCCATGCTGTCATGTTTCACGCGTCAAAACATTTGGCCAATCAGACGAAGCCATGTGACCGTAGATGCCTCCCCCCTGTGGTGGAGACTACTAACAGTTTGGGGTGTTGCGGACATAGTTCAAATTACAGGGGGATACTGGGGGTTAAGGTATGCCCCGATTAAGACCCAGTACCCCCCAAAGAGACAACAATAGCAGGGTTGGGGGGTACTGACATATTAATGTTCTTAATGTAAAACGTAAAAGGTAGTATCCCCGTAAAAGGTAGTATCCCCGTAAAAGGAGGGGTAATTCACACTCTGGTAGCTGTGAACATAAAGCTGAAAGATGTAAACACTGTATTTTTGTTTATTTACCGCAAGTCATATCGTCATTGCAACATTCAGCAGTGACGTCACCTGTTTTGCTCATATCGTGAATATCCGTTAAAATTAACGAGGTACATAAATAGTAAATAACTCTAGCATAACTCTAGCATTAAGTAAAAAAATAGTAAATAACTGTAACATTAAGGCCGGGCTCCAACAGGTGACACAGTGGCGTGGACCGATCCTCAATCTAACCAGCAACACAGTATTTCAGCAGCAGGGCGGAGGGGTGGGGGCGGAGGGCGAGGATTGGGGGGCTAATTTGATTGGCTGTTGGGCTTAAAAATCAACACCCTCCCACCAGAACACCAGTCTGCCTCCTAACGATGCTAAAATTATTTTTAAAACGAATGATAATGTGACGATTGGCTACTCTTGCCAGATCGCTGCTAAACCATGTACTCCATACAGGTACCGCCAGCCACCGCCCCAAAAAAGCGTCTGACCCCCCAAAAAGCGTCTGATCCCCGAAAAAGTGCCCCATCCCCCTGTGGGTGTAGACTCATTAACCAGCTGCCCAGCCACAGACTGCAGCTCAGATGCGCCATGTTCGATTAAGCAGCAGCGGCTCCTGCCTGAGAAATTGCAATTTTTTAACAACTGACAGTGCAACCTGCACCCCCCATGGGGGCCTGAGCAGAGGCGAGGCGAGCCACACAGCGAGGGGGGATTCGGGGGTTGGGAGCCACACAGTGGGGAGGGAGGGTTGGGGGGGACGGGGGGGTTGGGAGAGGAACAGACGTCAGGGGATCATGACTGATGGTGAGGCATCGCGGAAGCGCAATGGAGCGGTCAGCACACCTCAACGCAGGAAGGTGGCGAAGGAGCAGAGGAGCGGAGAGGAGGAGCAGAGGAGCGGAGCGGAGCGGTGGGGAAGGCACATGAGCGAGGAGGAGCGGAGAGGAGAGGAGAGCAGCGGTGGGGAAGACACACGAGCAGAAGAGTGGAGAGGAGGAGCAGAGGAGCTCCACTAACTGCACTGTAGGACACACAAACAGGACCTGTGGAACACACACGTACTGTACCATGCCAGGATCTCTGCAGTGCGTGTGTGTGTGTGTATGTGTGTGTGAGAGAGAGAGTGAGAGCTCAATTTTCTGCTGGATAATGTGGTGATAAAAGGGTTGGGTTCTGACTGCTAGTTAATATTCACCAACACTAATCAGTAACTTTGTTACAGAACACATACCATATATGTATTCTTAACAATCAATCCAATTTAAACATGTCTGCAAACAACAGAAAGATACCAAAAAATATCATCAGGCTTTTATATAAACATACTGTATGTGTAACTCTAAGCAACACAAAACACTCAAACATGACAACAGTACCTCTCGTCCAATCAGCTGCGGCCCTCCACCTGCTTGCCTGTGCTCAGCCAATGGCTGGTGGTTGTTTGCGCAGCAGGGGCATCTGATAGGAGAGCTGAGCTGTCACTCAGGCCTCTGGTTCTGGTGCTGCTGCTTTCGGAAGTCTGGCGCATGTGAACTGGAGGCGAGCCAGCGCAGAGTCACCAAGAGAGCAAGGTAAACAATTTCGCTCTCTCCCTCTCCCTCTCCCTCTCGCTCCCCCTCGCTTCTTTCTCGCTCTTTCTCTGATCGAGAGCCATGACATTTAGACTGTTCAGCGCAGAGCAGCCTCCTTCCTTGCTGACAACACCCCTTGGCTTTAAAGAAAAATGAACAGAGAGAAACAGATAGAGATCGAGAAAAAGACAGAGATAGAGAGAAAGAGAGAAAAAGAGCGATAGAGAGAGAGAATGACACAGTAGAAAGCACGGATCAGAAGTAGAGAAGACTGCGTCATCTCCTCTGTACTGACTAAGTACACACACACACACACACACCCACATCCACGCAGGCACACACACACACACACCCATACACACACACACACCTGCAGGAAGAGTTGGGACTCGTGCGCAAAAAGGAACCGATCGACAACACCAGAACAACGTCCACTGTTGATAACGCAGACACAATTACAAGAGCGCGCTCCCGCCTCACCCTGGCCAGACCAGAGGAGGGCAAAATTAGCCCCCCTGTTCCAAATCTGGTCGCTCCCTCCAATAAACAACAACAACAAGCAGCGCTTGCCCAACACCCCCTTCTGCCCCTTCTGCACCCTCCTCTGGCCCCCCATTCCGGGCATGTGGTGTACAAACAAGGGTCGCGAAAAACGCACAAGATCCAGACTAATGTACTGTTCAGGCAGCAATGCGGGGTGGATGAGACGAGCTGTAGGCGGAAGAGAGTACGACACGGAACACTGTACGTCTGGCTGGCTGTCTCTGCCAGTGTGTGTGGCAGCAGTAGGCACATGTACTCAAATCACCTGTTAGCTTCCCCCTACTCACTACAAGTCTTGCCAGGTCACACACACTTGAGCACAAGTACATACTCTGTGTCTTTACAGATATATGCACATACCTATACATTCGTCTCTACTGTGGGAACGCCAAACAGAAAGGCGCAATAACTCCTTGTGGAAAGCGCTGTTCCAAAATGCGTTTTCACCTCGATATCATAGAAGCTTCCAGAACAAGTGCGTTTTCTTTAACCCTTCACTCGACGTCTAACCCAAAGTGCACACGCACCTCGGTGCGCCATCAAAACACTGTAGGCTGAGAGCCGGAGAAAGTGTGTCAGATCCTGAGCATCCATATTGGAAGTCAGCGCTACAATGCCTAGCTATCGTCTTCGAAGGAAAGCAGAAAGAGAGAGAGAGGGAGAGGGAAAGAATCCCTGAAGAGGAGAACAAGAGGAGAGGAAGAGCAGGAGAGGGAGGAGGAGGATGAGAAGAGGAGGAGAGGAGAGGAGAGGAGAGGACAGGAGAGGATGACGGACTGGGTCGCACTCACGTCCACTCTCAGGTTGAAAGCCCGGTCGAATTGAGCCTGCTATTCTCCTCGTTACTGTTTTCCCTTGGACGTGAAAAAGTGACGTAGCAACTAATCCAAAATCTTTAGCTCGCTCACCCGCCCTCTTTTTCTCCTCCCCTCCCCTTTTTTTTCGAGCTGCACACCTCCCAACCACCCCAAACACACACACACACACACACACACACACACACACACGCACGCATACACACATGCACTCTATTTTCATCTTGTTGCAACAGCAGAATCGCCCTTTCAGACGACTTGTTTTTTTTACTGACACACATACACACAAATAGATCTGCCACTCTTAAAACACACCCCCACCCCCACCCCCCTCATCCCCTATCAAGCACACAGCAGCAGACACAAACACTCACTATGCACAAATCTCCCTCCCTCCCTCTCTCTCTCCCTCCCTCCCTCCCTCAATCCCTCCCTCCCTCCCTCCTCCCTCCCTTGCCCCCTCCCCTCCCGCTCTCCCTCTCTCTACCTCAGTATGACGCAGCATGTAATTCTCTAGACTTTTCTTTTTTCTCCCTCTCTGCTCTGCCCAGTGTTGTCGCTACACGAGCACAGTGCTTTTTGTAGAGCCTCCCGAAGCCGGCAGCAGTAGCAGCAGTAGCAGCAGCAGTAGCAGTAGCAGCAGCAGAAAGAGCAGTGCTGGTCACAGTAGTGGAGCAAGAGGCAGCCACAGCCACAGCCGCAGCCGCAGCCGCAGCCACAGCAACATCAACATCAACAGCGCACAGGGGGCAAAGCCAGCACTGTCTGCTACTCAGTAAGGATCCAGAGAGAGACGGAGAGAGAGAGAGAGAGAGAGAGAGAGAGAGACGGAACGAGAGAGAGAGAGAGATAGAGGGAGAGAGAGAGAGGGAGAGAGAGAGATGGAAAGAGAGAGGAGGAGAAAGAGAGAGAGAGAGGGAGAGAGAGAGAGAGCGATAGAGGGAGAGAGAGAGAGAGCACTGTTAAAGAGATAGAGGCACCTTCCTGTAACTGTCCCTTCTGTGCCCCTCCTCTCCTCTCTCTGCTGCTGCTTCTGCTCTGTGTCTCTCTCACTTCAATATGTGCCCCTCTTTAATTGGGTCTCTGGCCTCAACAGCACCCCCTCACTCTCTCTCTCTCACACACACACACACACACACACACACAGATCCGATACTCCTGACCAACCCCTGCTTCCCTGCAGTTTAGCCGTGACTGAAGACGCTGTGCTGTGCTGTGCCCAGGAGCCCAGCAGCACCCCCTCACTCACACACACACACACACACACACACACACACACACACACACACACACACACACAGTTTAGCCGTGACTGAAGACGCTGTGCTGTGCCCAGCGGATGCTTCCTGGCTGGTCACCTGATTTCTCTTTTCCTTTTTTTCACTCCCGCTCTTCCTTGTTTTTTTTTGTTTTTTTTAAAGGCGCATGTCGAGGCTGTGCAGGCAGGGGGAAGGTTACGTAACAGCTGTGATGCTGTTCTCTCTCTCTCTTTTTTT
This sequence comes from Setipinna tenuifilis, assembly GCA_030347295.1. Classification (NCBI taxonomy): domain Eukaryota; kingdom Metazoa; phylum Chordata; class Actinopteri; order Clupeiformes; family Engraulidae; genus Setipinna; species Setipinna tenuifilis. Next base: position 29,473,129 of record CM059270.1, on the reverse strand, counting down.
TCATCCTCTAGCCTTTCAGAAATACACACACACACATACTCGCATACACAGACACACACACTCATACTCGCATACACACACATGCACACACACGCACGCTAGCAGTCTGTTTCGTTTCGCGAGATCGGGAGCATCGACGTGCTTCAGCAGAAACCAGAGGAGGACTTACTGGAGCTCTGTCAGAGGTGCAGCTTTCCGCAAGCCCCTTTCTGCGTCTTAATCGTCTCCAGGAACTGTGGCGTATGGGATGGCAGGCACCTGACTCCCCCCTCTCTCCTCCCCTCCATCACCCCTCCCCTCCCCCAACCCCTCCCCCACACCCCCATCTTCGCTCCACCCTTCCAGGGATGATGCTGCTGTTGCCAGTGACACGCAGTCAGCGCTGCCAGGACGGAGAGGGCTGGGCTGGGCTGTGACTCTCAGCACTGTGGGGCATCGCATGAATATGTCATGGATTTCCTCTTCCTGTTTTCGCCACTGTCCACACACACACACACCGCACCGCACGTAAGGGTAACCACGGCAACCGTGAAGCGCTGCGCGCCACAGCAGCGATGTCATCAACAACCCCTCCCGAGGACTGAGTGACTGTCGCCCAACCACGAGGATGAGACACACACACACACACACACACACACACACACACTCTCTGACACACATGCACCACGAGGATGGAGGCAGGCAGCAGGTCAAGAGATTCGTCAGACCTCCTCTCGCACAGAAGCAGCCTTCTGCTGACTGCAGGACTACAGCATTCAGCATCGCCGTGATGAATTACCCTCGATGTACACATTACGCTTTCAGGACCTTCATCTTCGTCATTATTGGCTGATGTCATGTCCCCATACGTCTTTCATTGTTACCCACCCACCCAACGACCGACTTAGTCCAGCGTCAGAGTTTAAAAACGAGCTGGGTCAGCCGCTTTTAAAAAAGGCACTCTTAGGGCATTTAAGATGAAAAATGATCCTGCTGTAAAAACACTGAGGATTTCTAAGTGCCAGAACAAACACGGTTACAAACGCCAGAGATCTCTACAGACAGCAGACTGCCAGTGCATGAAAGACAAAAGGCTTTTGCTAGAAATTTTTACTCAATATCTAACATTCGATTTCTGTGTTTAATTTACTTCAATGGCTAACCGCTCCCCTCGTTCGCAGTTTATCTAAAAGGGCCAAAGTGATTTTGGGCAAACATTCTTGTGCAAGTATTTTTCCATTGTATCTGGGATAAAAAAAGACCTCCGGCATCTTTCCTGGTCTTAGTTCCAGTTTTAGGTCAGCACTGAATAAACCGATTTACTGATTATAATAACTGATAATTATTAAAAAATAACATTATGCTATAACGAATGGATTACACAGACACAGATCTAGATAAACAATTGAAGAAAACCATTTTCTCAGAACTTTAGACTATACATAAACACTTGACAGTGAATAACAACACATAAAATCATAACATTGTGTCATTGTCAAGGTATTTTTGTGTGATTGTTAAATGACACTTAATGAAAATAAATACTTTGAAAGCTTAAAACTATTCCCTAAAAGTGTAAAATCAAGTCATCCATGAGACTGGATCACTCTAAACCTCAACTATCATATATGATGACAATTTGTACTTTTTTGGTTGGACGTATTTGTCCTGGTCAGCCAAACGTATGAGCAAAAACTACATTTCCCATGATGCTTTGCCCTCCCACATGCCCCTGGCCTTGGTGAGATGATATAAGATGAGCTGAGGCAGGGTCATGTGTCAGTACGCGTCATCGGCAGCAAGCAGATGACAAAGCACACAGACACACACACAGCATAAGCCTCTTAGGGCTCCAATTTAGCTCAGGCACACAAGTGGGACAGTAGTGGCAGATGATGTAAACAAGACCAAAACACAGCAACGTAGCGATTAGCCTAACGCTATTGAGGCTATTAACCAATCAAAATTTCACTCTCATTTCTGACAAGCCTGCTCTAGGTTAAAACACCGTGTTCTGACAGGCAGTGTGTATGCCCAGAACTATAATGTGACATGGACAACCCGCACTGATCATACTAGAGCATGAGGAGGATCGTTATGTCACTGCCCTAGCAGATAGCAGGAGACGCTATGCCTTTAAGAGGTAGATATCTGCAGTATTTCTGAAAAATCGATGGACACACGAGAATACATAGGAGAGAGGGATAGCAGCTAATGACAAATGGATAAGGCTCGCCGGTA
>CM059270.1:29463409-29465909 GCA_030347295.1 Setipinna tenuifilis | reverse complement strand
TGTTCAGGAAACATAATGGCACTGTACTGCACTGACTGGTCCGTGAACTGTGCTGTTCGTGTTTACTCACCCTCTATGGGAATAATCTGGTTGAAAGGTCACTCCACACTCCACATTCTCACTCTCACAGCCGGGCCACATGTATTTCTATAACGCAAATAATCAAACCTAAGTCATAAAGTAGACACACCTACTCCTAATTCCTGTGGGGGGAAAAAAACACATTACCCTTGAGGCGGCATTATTTGATACACTGTATAAAAGTTTTTGCTTGTTTTGCTTGGAGCAAAGTGAATTAGTATCCATTCGATCCATCTCTGTAAGGCTGAGAAGTGGCAAACATGCACTGGCATGGTGGAGTGGAATCAGGTCTCCGCACTTTACCGAGGGCCTAACATTCTGACGTCAAACGCGCCCGCTCCTATTCTTTCCTAAACACAGCAGTTAGAAACAACAGCGCGTGGAACTTGTGGCCAGACCACCTTAACGACTGTTAAGGTTAAAAACTTCGTAGTATTTTTTGTCATGGATACCAAGTAAATATAAATCCACTGTTAAGTTAAAACATTCGTTGAACTGGAAGAAATAATAAATAAAAAGCCGTAAAGAAAAAAAATAAGGGTTATGAAATGACATAAACAGTGTGAAGTAGCGCCACTCAGTGTACAGAGGAATGTATTGCGGCTAAGCTTTGTTTACATCTGAAATAAAAAGTGCGCACTACATATCCTAAGGTTGAAAGGAGCAATATCTTTGACTGACAGACCTATGTAAAGAACGAGAATGCATTTGCTAATATTTCCTATGAAATTGCTTCAGTGGTCAAGCAAAGATTTTTCAACAAAAAAGATAAACATTTTTACACCCCTCTTATCTTCTAAAGCAATACTCTACCGTAGTGGTCCACACACTTCTTACCTTTTGGATCTTTTCTATTTGATCATCAATTGTAAAATAATTTTAGTCATTGTATAGGACGCGTATTGTTTAACGACGACTCTCGTTTCCATCAGGCTACAATTTCAGGTGGCCGAGACGCACTGGATGGGCGGGGAGGGCAGGCTATTGTAAATAAGAACTGCGTAACATCTTTCAGCCATGCCGTGTTTTCACCGCCTAGGCTACACACCTACGCCTCCTGCTGCATACCCTCCCCCTTCCCGTCAACCTCAATCTGATTGTTTTTTCCCAGTGTGCGTGTGTGTGTGAGAGAGAGAGAGAGTGAGAGAGAGAGGATCCCAAGGCCCTTCTAAACGGGATAACACAGCCTGCGCAAACTACGCAGCTCAATAACCCACATTACGCCACATGTTTATCATACCGTCCAACATTAAGTTCCGCGTTTTCACACATTTTCACAAATGTACACATTAAACATGCTTAAGCTATGTCCTAGTTCACAAAAGTACAGTTCATCATCATCAACATCCTAATTATGTTGGCGTCGGCATAAGCTACGACAGTGTTTACCAAACCTGTGACGCCGCAATTGACTGCTTTATTCCTAGGACACCACGTATAAACTGATGTGTTTCTTGATGTTCTGTGTTAAACCCATTTCTCCATGGGGAGAAGCTAAACACTCACCTAAAGAACCTCTAACGCTGTTGTCGCTTGTCGTTCTTTCGTCGTTTTCATGATGTATGCGGCAAAACTTGCCTTTCATCGGATTTCCATGTCCCATTCTCGGTTCCTCACTCGCGCACCTTGTAGACGAAGGTAGAGAATTTTCCACAGCGCCACATTCGAACTCCGCCCCCTCACACACCCCCGTTTTCTCATTGGTCAGTGCTCCCAAACGCAATTTCCCGTCATCACCATCACATGCGTTTGACGCATGTTTACAAACATTTGATTCAATCACATGTCGAAAACCCACAGCTACATTTCGAAGGACTTACTGGTCAGACTGAGTTATTATTGAGTTATAACATGTCTGTAACATGAAATTGTAAGGTAGGCTATGTTAAATAAAAGAACGTAGAGAATATTATCTCTCCACAGCAACACAATTGACTCACGAGGGTGCAACCTCCTATGTCGATGCACAATTAGATGTCGACGGTTCTCAAAAAAAAGAAAAAAAAAAGGTACAATTTACAGCCTCCGAATCCGCCATTACAATGAGTAAGCTATACAGTAATCTAGGCCAAAGGTCGCTGCGATTCCGTCACACCAAAGACTAAATGCTGTAATATAATATAATATAATATAATATAATAGCCTAATATAATTACATCATGTCATAACATATATCATATATGCAGGATCCTTGCCAGCTACTTGTATTTGATTATGGTTTATGCTGTTTTTCAAATTGCAAAGCTGTTCATTTCAGTGATAGCTGTTACTCTGACAAAATTAGAAATGCCTAATTACTAGCATTCCATCATCCCCATTTAGTGTTTTCCTTACCTAATTCTGTTTGGGTAGAGGAGATAAGGCTGGTGTTTGTACTTCTCTCCCCGCCCACCAGAGGGCGATATTTACTCAGAAAAGG
>CM059270.1:29448409-29455909 GCA_030347295.1 Setipinna tenuifilis | reverse complement strand
CTTATGGCAAATTAGGGCAGGACACGACAACCTGATTTGCAGTATAACAGTATACAGTATAATACAGTAATATACAATAACAATACAGTGTACAGTATACAGTAACAACAATAATATATAATACAGTAATAATATAATAATACAGTATATTATTTACAGAGCCCTATAATGACAACATAAATATATATAGGCTATATCATCAACCATTGTTTATTCAGGGAGAATTGACTGAAGATGAAGCTCTTTTACAGCAATGCCCTGAGTTTACAATTTATACAATAAAACATAAACAAATAACAAGCAGCAGTAAAGAAAACAAATAAAAGTGAGCAAAAAAACAAGTCAAGTCAAGTAAAACAAGAACACTGTACAATAGGTGTCTTGTCCATTAAAAGTTTGCAATGACACAAGCTGGTCTAATTTAATTTATAATTTTAGGCTATATATATTTATATATATATCATTTCTAAGTGGGAGAGCTGAAAGCTGCCATGCTTGTGTATCACAGGTGCTTCCTGTGTGTCTCCAGTGTGTGTCCGATGCTAATGCTACATGTGTCCCACCATAACACCATAGGGGTCTGATGCTAACGTCATCCACAGATCCACCATAAGCCCATAGGGGTCCAATGCTAACGCTACATGTGTCCCACCATAAGGCCATAGGGGTCCGATGCTAACGTCATCCACAGATCCACCATAAGACCATAGGGGTCCGATGCTAATGCTAATGCTACATGTGTCCCACCATAAGACCATAGGGGTCTGATGTATTGTCATCCACAGATCCACCATAAGACCATAGGGGTCCGATGCTAACGCTACATGTGTCCCACCATAAGAGCATAGAAGTCCGATGCTAACCTCATCCACAGATCCTGCTAATCCTGCTGCCTGAGTGTCCTGCAGACATGGATACTGCTATGTTCCACACAGTGAGGTGCCCAAGGGAGAGAAAGAGAAACAGATTGAATGATGATTATGTAACAGTAAACACTGTGGCCGCTGAAACAAAATACACGAGTGGCGCTGTCACGAGAGCTCTGGCACATCATGTACCTTCTGCTCGGAAATTGGTAAGCTATTGTATACGGCGGCCTGGATAAAGAAATAAAGTATTATATGTACAAAACAAAAAAACTAACAATTCAATTGTCTGAAGTAATCATAATCATGTACCTTCGGCTCGGAAATTGGTAAGCTATTGTATACGCCGGTCCGAACAGAGAAGTAAATAAATATTATATGTACAAAAATAAAACAAAAAATGCAATCATCTGAAGTAATCATAATCTCCTGTGGCATCCCAAAGGGAGTGGCTGGTACTGTGGACTGCAGCCTCTCTACTTCCTCCAAACAAGCCAAATATTTTGGCACCCCTTCACCCTCCATCCCTCCATCCCTCCATGCCTTCCCCCTAGAACCCTCCGCCCTTTCCTCCACCCTTCCCTCACCATGCAGCCCTGTGTTGAACAGATGAGGCTCAGCGCAGACATAAAGAAGCTGGTACTGTGGACTGCAGTCTCTCTACTTCCTCCAAACAAGCCAAATATTTTGGCACCACTCCCCCGTCCATCCCTCCATCCCTCCCCCCTAGATCCCTCCACCCTTCCCTCACCATGCAGCCCTGTTGTGGGCAGATAAGGCTCAGTGCAGACATAAAGAAGCCATACTGTCCTAACAGAACAGGGAACAGGAAGTTAGTAAACATTCCATAGCCCACTGCTTCCTGCTTCCTAATAGCAATCTCCTGAGGCCTACTGTTATGTAACAGAGTGACCAGGAGGGAGGGAGAGAGGGAGAGAGGGAGGGAGAGAAGAAGGGAGAGAGACGGAGAGAGGGAGGGAGGGAGAGAGGGAGAGAGGGAGACAGAGAGGGAGAGAAAGAGGGAAAGAGGGGGGAGAGAGGGAGAGAGGGAGGGAGAGAGGGAGAGAGAGAGGGAGAGAGGTAGGGAGAGAGGGAGGGAGGGAGGGATAGAGGGAGAGAGACAGAGGGAGGGAGAGAAGGAGAGAGGGAGAGAGGGAGAGACAGAGGGAGAGAAGAAGGGAGAGAGAGGGAGGGAGAGAGGGAGAGAGGGAGACAGAGAGGGAGAGAAAGGGAAAGAGGGAGGGAGAGAGGGAGAGAGGGAGAGAGAGAGGGAGAGAGAGAGGAAGGGAGGGAGAGAGAGAGGGAAAGAGGGAGGGCGAGAAGGAGAGAGAGAGGGAGGGAGAGAGAGAGAGAGAGAGAGGAGAGAGGGAGGGAGAGAAGGAGAGAGGGAGGGAGAGAGAGAGGGGGGGGAATAGTTGGCATCACATGATGTGCATGTCCGCAGCCGGACAGCTGACGGCAGCTCCCTGCTCATACACCAGTGTGTTAATCAGAGCTGAGGAATCCACAACAAAGCCTGATGGGAATTTGATGGTGTGGTTATCAGATGGCGTGACTCTGGAAACTGCAACAGGAAGCTGTGGCCTAGTGGTTAGAGATTAGAGCTGGTCTTGGGATCAGAGGGTCATAGGTTTGAGTCCCGTTCCAGTAGGAAGATGAATGGGTTTGGGGAGTAAACAACTAGTGCTCTCCTGCACCCTTATCCATGGCTGAGGTGCCCTTGAGCAAGGCATGTTACCGCACATTGCTCCAGGGACTGTAACTGAAACCCTGTACCTAAATAACTATAAGTCGCTCTGGATAAGAGCGTGAGCTAAGTGCAATGCAATGTTAACACTTTGCTATAATTATGTTGGCAGCAACACAACCATGTGAAGCATTTTTATTTATGTGATGACATGCACGGCCATGTCAACTCTATGTTTAACGTCAACTTTGATTGGAAATGATGTGACATTAGAAATGAAAGGTTCCACTTGACACATTGATAATGGCCTAAAAAGCTGAGTGGATGGTGTGGTGTAACTCTGGCATGCTTTGTGTGTGTGTGTGTATGTGTGTGTGTGTGTGTGTGTGTGTGTGTGTGTGTGTGTGTATAATTCTGGCATGCCTTGTGGTAAAATAGGGCAGTAAAACAGGCATTCCACCTTTGAAAGGGTTGTCTGACATAGCTGTGGACTCCCGGCAATGTAGGGGCTTTTTCTGGTACATGCTGGAGAGAGCTTGCTGTCTGACCCCTGCCTGTGATCTCAGATACCCAGTACACACCCTGGATTTAGGCTGCCTACATAAGAGAGATTCACTCTCCTGCCCTGCCTACATAAGACAGCTAGACTCTCCCCTCCCCTCCCCTGCCTACACAAGAGAGCTCCCCTCTCCTCCCCTCTCCTCCCCTGCCTACATAAGAGAGCTCCACTCTCCTCCTCTGGACATGCTCACAACACAAGCCTGACAACATCAGAATCCCCCTGCACACATGAGAGCAACCTTCCCTCCTCCCTTCTCTCCATGGCTCAGGGCCAACAATTCCCCTCCTCTCCTCATCTTTTGTGATTCTTCTCTCTCTTTCTTTCTCTCTCTTTCTCTTTCTCTCTGTCTCCCTCTCCAACTTTTTTGTTTGTTCTCTTTCACTTTCATTCTCTCTCTCTCTCTCTCTTTCTATCTCTCTGTCTGTGTGTTTGTCTCTCTCTCTCTCTCTCTCTCTCAGATACTCGTTAGGAGAAACAACAGTAAAACAAAATCAACATTAACAGGAAACTGCACTGCGTCAGGGAAATATGAATCAACAGGCACATAGGCATGCAGCCATTACTGTAATAAGAGCAGAGCCAGCTTTCTCTCTCTCTCTCTCTCTCGCTCTCCTTATCCCTCTCTCTTTCTATTCTTCTCTTGCTCTCTTTTCCTATCCATCTCTCGATCCCTCACACACACACATGCATGCATGCATACACACACACACACACACACACACAGACACACACACACACACATCCCTCTCCTTTTCATCCTCAGTGCGCTTATCTAGAAGAGATGCAGGGTGAGGGAAAACATGACACCCTCACAGCTGCGACAACACACACACACACACACACACACACACAGTTGGGGCCCGCCCGCGGAGGACACACGCACACACACACACACAGCCGGGGCCCGCCGCGGAGGACACACACACACACACACACACACACACACACACACAGAGCCGGGGCCCGCCGCGAAGGACACACACACACACACACACACACACACACACACACACAGCCGGGGCCCGCCGCGGAGGAGAGGCCGAGAAAACACACGCGGCCCTGCGTGTGTGTGAGCGTGTGCAAGTGTGGACCTTTCACTCAATGTATGTCTGCATGTGTGTGTGTGTGCGTGTGTGTGTGTGTGTGTGTGACCTTATGAGTATTTTCTGTGTGTGTGTGTGTGTGTGTTCATGCTAATGTAAAACGTTAACCTCTTCTCTACCTTTCTGTGAGTGTTTGTGTTGTGTGTGCACAAGTGTAATTTTATAAATGATTAATATTAACCTTGTAATTATGTACTTATGTGCCTGTGTGGGTCTTTGCATAAATGTGCCTCCTTTCTGGTAGTGCATTCTTGTGTTTGTGTGTGTTTGCATATGCAATCTTTCAGCATACCATGTTTGTGTTTCTGTGAGTGGGCGTGTTTATGTTTGTGCAAATACATAAGTCTTGTTTTTTTATCTTCTCTTAAAATCTGTCTGTATAATGTGCATGTGTATACAGTATGTGCATGTGTGTGTGTGTGTGTGTGTGTGTGTGTGTGTGTGTGTGTGTGTGTGTATACACTTGGGCATGATGACATCCACACGTGCGTGTGTATGCTTACGTCTGTGAACCGCCCAACCTCCGTCAAACATCCTCTACAGCACTGGGGTGTAAGGCAGCTCCCACGACCATCTTAAAATCTGTCTGCAGAATGTGCATGTGTGTGTGTGACTGTGTGTGTGTGTGTATGTGTGTCTGTGTACTCCTATGATCACATCCCCACGTGTGTGTGTGTATTTGTGTGTGTGTGTGTGTGTGTGTGTGTGTGTGTGTGTGTGTGTGTGTGTGTGTGTGTGTGTGTATGTGTGTGTGTGTGTGTGTGTATGTGTATGTCTGCGCTCCTATGATCACATCCCCCGGTGTGCGTATGTGCTTACGTCTGTGAATCCGCCCCACCCTCCGTCAAGCCTCCCTCTACAGCGCTGTGCTATAACTCAGGTCCCGGATCCCACTACCACCACCCTCCCTCCCCCTCCCATCCCGGCCCCTCCGTCCCCCCTCCCTCTCTCCCTCCCTCTTCCCCACTCCCCACCCGGCCCCTCCCTCCCCCCCTCCCTCTCTCCCTCCGTCTTCCCCACTCCCCACACGGCCCCTGCATCACCCTCTCAGTCCTCCAGGGCCCCCCACCCCACCCTACCCCTCCACACCCAGGCCAGACCAGGCCAGGCCAAACAAGGCCGTTCTCAGCCCAGCCTGAGGGTGGAGTGGGAGGATGGTGGTGCTGCTCCTTAAGCTGCTGTCTGCTCCCTGTGGGACTCTCTGTACTGTAGATGTTGACACTGTGATCTACTGGGCCTGTCTCTCTTTTTAAGTCGCTTTGGATAAAAGCATCTGCCAAATGCAATGTAATGTAATGTCTCTGTGCTGACAATTAGGGGCTGATTTATAGTCCAGGCAACAAGTGCCGCCTATGCAACATGGCGGGAAAGAGATCAAATGTCTGTGTGTCTGTCTGTCCTGCTGGGGTGTTGCAGAGCATGATGCGTACATCACAAGAATGAAATGGTGCAGAATGATGCTGTGGTCCACTCTGGTTGGATTGCAACTTACAGTTCTGCATTCTTTAGTGTTGCTTTGGTCACACACAACATGCATGTATTCTGATGAGTTTAAAGTGTTTAAAGTGTTCGATTTTCTAAAAACAAACAACAAAAAAGTTGCCGGCGCAGAACTATGAAAGCCTCTAGCTTTTGTGTAACATCTGTTGACAACTTTATTGTTTTTGTCGAGTGACATTGCCTGGAGTGTAAATTGGCCTTTACGCTGACATTACAGTTTTTGCCTATTGCTTGCACACATTTTTCAAAATTTGACTCATAGAGTAAAATCCCTACACACATTTTCAAAACCCAAAACACTTGGAAATAAACCATTCACATTTATGCCATAATGACACTCTGCTATCAAAACTCAAACTAAACAAAAAAAACCTAACAATCCTTTGTCGAAATGTAACTCTGATGGCAAAGCACACAAACTTGCACCAAATGGTAAGACAGTTCAATTCAACTATAACACACTAGTGTACTTTACATAAAACAATCCACTCTTTCAGTTACTGTGTTTTATTCAGCTCCGCAAAGCAAATAAGGCACATAACAACCACAAAACAGAAATATTCAATGACGTAGACTCAAAAAGCCCTCAGTACATAAACTACTGTAAAACAAAGTAAAAATAAAAACCAAATGAAACAATAGTAGGCTCAGAAGCACTTCAAAAAACATAAAGTTGCCCTAATGTCATCTGGTATTACAATGCGTTGAGTTCTTTGTCCTCCTCTAAGCTGCCCTCGTCCTCCTCCTCGTCCTCCTCTCATTCTTACTCTGCCGCGGGCTCTCCCTCCATCCATGCTTGCAGTTTTCAAAAAGGCCTTTTTGTTGCTGACTAATTGGTGTCCAATTTTGGAGGTAAGGGTTTTCTGGTGTGAAGCAATGTTTAACCAATCATCCAATGTGTTTTATGTTTTGGATATGTGTGTTTTCCAAATGGTATGATGAGGCATCCGTTTTTAACGGCGTGTCTTATGAATGAAAAAGTGTGCAGTGAACATTTGCAAGTGTGTTGTATGAGGAACAAAGTGTGTTGCTGAAATGCCACAACAGTGTTAGGCAGAACTTTTGTTTAAGATATGGCACATTTTGTTTCCAGTATAGCAACAACAACTTCAAGTTATGCTACTTTGGTTTAAGCACTGGGTTTTAGTGTCTAAGCAATAGGCAAAAACTGTAAATATGAACGTGTAGTGCAAATGTAAGCCTTTAATTGCATGATGTGATAATGACAAGACACCCCTTTACGTAATGTGTGTGTGTGTGCGTGTGTGTGTGTGTGTGTGTGTGCGTGTGTGTGTGTAATAATGATGGGAGACCCTATGTGCTTTACCTTTGAGACAAACCCTGTATGTGTGTGTGTGTGTGTGCGTGTATGTGTACGTGCTTTACCTATGTGTCCCTAGCCCTAGCCCTAGCCCGAACCCTAGCCCTAACCCTAACTCTAGCCCTAGCCCGAACCCGAACCCTAACCCTAACCCTAACCCTAACATTAACCCTAACCCTAGCCCTAACCCTAACCTTAACAGCAGGGTGGGACAGTGAATGTGTGTGTGTGTGTATGTGCATGTGTGTGTGTCAAATGTGTAGCAAATCAGTGACATGGACAGCAGGGTGGGACAGTGAATGTGTGTGTGTGTGTGTGTGTGTGTGTGTGTGTGGGTGTGTGTGTGTGTGTGTGTGAAATGTGTAGCGAATCAGTGACGTGGACAGCAGGGTGGGACAATAAATCTTTCGTGCACATAAGCTGAGGCTGCTGTGAGACAGAGCCTGTTTGTGTGTGTGTGT
>CM059270.1:29423409-29445909 GCA_030347295.1 Setipinna tenuifilis | reverse complement strand
GTTTACATTTTATGTAGATTTGAGAATGAAAGAGGTATGTTTTTTTCTCTCTCTCTCTCGCTTGCACTCGTAGTGAATCATGGCCTGCATTCTTCAGCTGCATGCGAAGGCTGGATCGAGCGCGCCTAAGCGAAGGGCTGCGGGTCCCGCCCAATCAGAATGGATCCCAGATGTGCAAGGTGAGGTCATCACTATTGTTTATGAGAAGCAGATGTTTACTGCGCCAGCTCTGATGTGGCCACTCCACTCCACTCCGCTCTCTGCTCTCTGCTCTCTGCTCTCCCAGCTTTGGGGACTTTTCTTCAAGCCCTCTTTTGCATATTTATTTTGACTTTGTGTGACATTTTAATTTCTCTCCTCCGCTCTTCTTCTTAAAGTGGGTTTTTTTTTTTTGCTGAAATGGGATGGGAGTCCACAGAGCGGAGCGGAGCATTTTTGCAGCCCTTTGTCTCAAAGAGACAGACACACCCAACATTTTCTTTTTTTCTTTCTTCTTCTTCTTCTTCTGTGTGACTGTAAGCTATAGCTTCCTCTCTGCTCTGTTGGCGTACAGATATGTCAGAAGAGCTGCCGAGGGGATTTCCCCTTCACCCAGATGTGTGCGTGTGTTACTGTAGTATGGATGTACTTAGTCCTTCATTTTCTTGTTTGTAGGCTTCATATGCATGCAGTTATGAGCACCCTCGCTGTAGATCACAGGGCTGCCATAGCCCATAATTGAAACAAAGACCCACGCAGGCAAACAAAAGACTCATGCGTACAAAAAGCTGTTTTGTTTTCCAGACTTTTATTCCTGTTCTTGAACATCAGTTAAGAGAAACCAAATATTTCCTGAAGTAACAGTATTGCTAGGGAATGTTAAACTGAAACACCAAAAAAAAAGAGAGAATGGAAACAAATGAAATAGACAGACGGAAATGTGTGTTGTTGATCAAGAAAACGACTCACATTTTCTGTTACTGATCTATCTGCGTCGTCCACTAAGCTATTTCTCACATGCGAAACACTTCCTGGCTATCGTTACATGGGATGGATGTTCTGTAATTATTTGTGTTGTAAGAGTGACTAAAGGGTTTAACCAGAGTCGTATGTGCTGGGCTGGGGCTATGCTCTATGGAACAATAGAAAGCCACATGCTGTGGTGATTGAGGCGGGTTGTGAACTGCACAGAGGACTATGGGACCAAGCTGCCCACTACACATGTGGCCTGCCCTCTATAAACTATGACTCAGCCCTCCCTCACGGGGCCTTCTTTCTCAGTCAATAACGCTGATTGAACAATCAATGAGTGGGGAAACTAAAAAGAAAAAAAAGACAATGTCAGATATTCGTAATAAAAAATAACTGTACATAATCAGGCCTATACAAAACAGAAAGGCACAAAGATGACCACTACATGGCTACACGCAACAGCACAACGCCACACAAGGAAACAGACTCATTCTCTCGCTCTCTCTCTGTCTCTGTCTCTCTCTCTCTGTCTCTCTCTCTCACACACACACACACACACACACACACACACATTCTCAGTGTTTTTCTTTGGCTTAAGGCTGATGTACAGTAGAAGGTATGAGTTAAGAGGAAAGAATGAATACAAAACACAAACAAGCGAAAAGAAAAAAAAAGTTAACAACAATAACCACTATGTATATAGCTACTTCATTACAATGGTACTGTTTTCATTTCAAAAGGCATAATACTGAATTACAATGCTGTACAAATACACACTCCAAACAAAACTCTGTGATTTATCAACTGCTTGTTTTTTTTTTTTTTTTTAATTTTTATCAGTTTTCGGTAACACGATGTAGTCTGCCTGTGTTGCCTGGAGACAGACTGACGTAACCATGGCTGCTTGCAGTAATGAGCTGGAGGTCCTTAGCCTAGCCTAAGCTAACACCTTAGCGAAACGTCTCTGATATCACCACTCGCCCAACGTGACCGAGGAGTCACCTCTCTGACCCAACACACTCCCCCGAGTCATCACTTTGTCCTTTGTTGAGATTAACACTTACGCAAGTGCCACACCAGCCTACACACACACACACACACACACACACAAACACACTGGGCATGTAGGCCACACACACATACACACACTCATGCATGCACATGCACATGAACACACACATACACACTTTCATACTTACTTGCGTGCATACACACACACACACACACACACACACACACACACACACAAATGCACAATTAACTTCAGTACAAGCACACTCTATGTAAAACTGCAGACGACATACAGCTATTCGCTAGCCACAGACTCACATTTGTAACAAGAACACTGAAAGCTGACTAGAACAGCCCGATAAACATACATACACACACCTCCCATCGCTCCCACTCTGAGTTGCTTACGGACGGACGTGGTGGTCTAATTGTCTCTACAGGATCCAGTAAAAAGCCCATCTGTTTAGCAGGGTGTGGATGGACACCTGTAGAGCATGTGTGTGTGTGTGTGTGTGTGTGTGTGAGGGACAAGTTTTAGTGGGGTGGGATGGGGGAGTGAAGAAAGGGGGTGACTGAGCTTTAAAAGAAAAAACAAATTAAAAAAGGCGGGGCAGTTTAGGACGGTGAGGTTCAGTCATAAAGGTCAAAGGTGAAGCTGTGAGCCATGGCAGGTCCTGACCACACCTGACCAACAAGCGAGCACAAAGCCAGCCATCACATCTCAGAAACACCACCCTCATCACCGCGACCACCACTACCACCCGCATCATCACCACCACCATCACCATCACCACGACCACCACCACCACCACCACCATCACTATCATTGCAGTCTGGCTTATGTTTGCACAGCCTTGCTAGTAAATTTGCAGCGACTACTTTCGACAAATGCATCCATGTCTCATTTGCCTGCCAGTATTATCATTGTCATTTTGTTTATGAACCACTTGAGAGGTCAATATTCCAATAACTGCCGATGCACAATCAAAATAATGATTCTTATTACACCACCATCATCATTACCATTATCATCATCATCATCATCATCATTAAAGTAACATAGCTAAAGGGTCATCTTGTTGATAGTCAAATGTCATGGAAGTGTGTGTCAGTATATGTGTGTCAGTGTGTGTGTATGTGTGTGTGTATCAGCATGTGTACATGTCTGTGTGTGTGTGTGTGTGTGTGTCAGAAGCAGAAGCCCAGACAGCAGCTAATGTGCCGTGCAGATCTGGCTCAGTCCTGGCTGGTATGGGACGTGGCTGAGGCTATCTGGGCTGGGCGGTGTGTGTGTGAGGTGTGTGTGTGTGTGTGGGTCAGGGGTCAAGCTCTCGTCGCTCCCCCCTCACAGTTCCGTGTCGGCCACGGGGGTCTTGGCCGTGGAGTGGCCGTTGGTGGCAGCGGGGGCCTGGGTCTTCACCCCGTCGGCGGGGGCCTCCCCCCCATTGATGCTGGGCTTCTCCTGGGGCTCGGGGGGGTTGAGGGGGGCCACAGACACCAGTGTGTTGCCCTGGTTCTCCTCATCCACGGGGTACGAGTCCTCAGCCTACATGACACACACAAGGCAGGCGTTATTATTACTATTACTATATATTACTATATGTTACTATATATTACATTACTATTCTTCTTCTTCTTCTTGTTATTATTATTATTATTATTATTATGTATGTGAATAGTCAGCCCACTGAGACTTTACAGAAAGTATTGGTGACATTGAGTCCTCAGCCTAGAGTACACACACACAAGGCAGGCAAAGAGGTGTGTTAGCAGCCACATACAACAAGCTTGCCATGTGTATGTCTGACCTGTTGAAGCACTTTCAGCTACATCCTAAGTATAAAATGTGCTATACAAATAAGGATTATTATCATTATTATTATTATTATTATTATTATTATTATTATTATTATTATTATTAACAACAACATTACTACTACTGCTAATAATAATAATAATAATTTACATGAATAGTCAGCCCACTGAGCCTTTACAGAAAGTATTGGTGACACTGAATAATTATGATTCTAGTTAAAGTATTTAGCAGATGTTTTTCCAAAGCAATGTACAACACTAAAAACACCACATTACAAACAAAAACAACTGGTTAATTTTTTAAATATGGGCTGACAAAACATTTTAGGAAGGAGTATAAACATAACTCACAAAGATTTGCATAGGTTAATAATATTCAGAAATAATGATTCTAATACTTTACTATTATACTTGGGGTTACTTGGGGTTAGTACATAATCTATATACATGTTATGCAGGAAACACAAGCAGCATAATATACACTGTCAGTCTACTTTAGTGTCTGCGTAAGTCTTCCAAAAACACTTTGGAATGTGTGTGCATTCCATGCATAGTTTGTCTCTTATTCAGCTATTCTGATGTCTGTTTACATTTTTAGATCCTAGAAAAATGCACATGAACACATAAAAATACCAGAAACACAGCACCAAAACACAGAGTGTTTTAGCTTCTTTTCTTTATCAGTGTTTACTCTTCACATATTAAGCAATAACTTCTATCTAAAAATTAAGGATTTCGCGTGTGATTATAGGATTTTTGTGTTTGTATGTCTCTGTGTATCTGCATGTGTTTGGCTGTTTGTGTTTGTGTGTTTTTAGTGATGGGTAGGATAAGTCACCCCACCTGGCTTCAAACCCAGGTCTCCGGGGTACCAAACATGCGTTTTGATCACAATGGCAGCCACAACACACCCAAAACCCTAGTGATGTTTATGTGTGTAAGTCTCTGTGTTTCAGTATGTATTTAGCTGTTTTTAAGTTTTTGTATGTGTTTGGGTGTTTGTGTACATCTTGGTACATGCATTTGGATGTTCTACTTGCAAATGTGTGTGTATGTGTTTGGTTGTTAGTGTTGTGCTGCCTGTGTGTGTGTATGTGTCTGGTTGTTAGTGTTGTGCTGTGTGTGTGTATGTGTTTGGTTGTGTGTGTATGTGCTGTGTGTGTGTGTGTGTGTGTGTGTGTGTTGTGGTGTGTGTGTGTGTGTCTGGCTGTGGTGTTGGTGCTTGCTGCTCTCCCTGCGGGGCCCCTGGGCCTCTGGCTGAGTGTGAGTGTGTGAGTGTGTATGTGTGTGTGTGTCCATGTGTGTGTGAGTGTGTGTGCATGAGTGAGTGTGTGTGTGTGTGAGTGTGTGTGTGTGTGTGTGTGTGTGTGTGTGTGTGTGTGTGTGTGTGTGTGTGAGTGGGGCTGGAAGGGGGAGCTTGGGGGGGGCTGTGCCAGCCATGTGGGCCACAGCGAGGGATGGTGGGCATGACGTCAAGAGGGCCGTGGAGCTCACACACACACACAGCTGCTTCTCTCTGGCACACACAGCACAGAGGAATCCTGCTGCTTTTGTGTGTGTGTGGGTGTGTGTGTGTTTGCGTGTGTGTGTGTGTGTGTGTGTGTGTGTCTTCCGAGAAGAGCCGACAGGGCTGCTCGTGGGCATGGGCGTGTATGTGTGTGTTTTGTATGTGTGTGTGTGTGTATAAGAGAGAGAGACAGAGAGAGAGAGAGAGAGAGAGAGAGAGAGAGAGAGAGAGAGAGAGCGTGTGTGTGTGTGCATAACTGAGTATTCATGCGTGTGTGTTTGGTGTGTGTGTCGAGGTGTGTGTTTGTGTGTGTATGAGAGAGAAAGTGAGAGTGTATGTGTGTGCATGTGTGTGTTTGGTGTGTGTGTCGAGGTGTGTGTGTGTGTGTGTGTGTGTGTGTGTGTGTGTGTGTGTGTGTGTGTGCGTGAGTGAGTCAGAGAGAGAGTCAGAGTGTGTGTGTGTGTATGACTGAGTGTGTGTGCATGTGTGTTTTTGGTGTGTGTGTGTGTGTGTGAGTGAGTGTGTGAGTGAATGCATGTGTGTGTATGTGTGTGTATGAGTGAGTCACTGTACATGTGTGCGGCTGAGGCGAGGAGAAAATGAAGGGCCGCATCCTCCCTCTGATAGGCTGCCAGCCCCTGCCTATTAATTATCCACCCGGCCACAGAGTATGTGTGTGTGTGAGTATGCTTAGTGTGTGTGTGTGTGTGTGTGTGTGTGTGTGTGTGTGTGCCCACAGAGCGGAGGTTCCGTGCCGACCCAAAACAAATGAGGTGGCTTTGTTTGAAGCGGCTGGCCGTGTGTTTGGAGTGAGGTGCGTTTGTGTGTGTGTGTGTTTGGAGTGAGGTGCGTGATTGAAGGCATTGGGATGTGCTCAGGAGTGCGGTGGGCAGCTATGAGTGTGTGTGTATGAGTTAGTGTGTGTGTATGTGTGTGTGTATGAGTGTGTGTGTATGAGTGAGTGTGTGTGCCCACCCAGACGCTTGGAAAAACGCGGTGAAGCGCGGACAGGAAGACGGAAAAGGAGGAAAGAAGGAGAGGAGGAGAGGAGGAAAGTAGATTTGTTTGGCAGGAGCAGTTTTTGTATCTTGAAATCTTTTTTTTTCTGGCCTACAAATGTTAGTGACTGTTAGTCTAAAATGGTGATTGTTGTCTTCTGTGTAGGACAAAATGATAAAGATGATTATTTTAAACTGTCAACTAATATCAAACAACATTTAAGATATGTGGACTGAGTGTTGATCAGAATCCTGCTGTTTGGATTGAGCACTGAAATCCTGCTGACTGCATTAACACTGAAAACTGAGTTTTAGTTCTATGCTGAAATTTTACAAGAAATGAATTGAATTGAGATGAAGCAGCAAGCACGCTAACATGATCAGAGACTCCCTTAAGCCTTTAATAAAAGCTGTTTTGCCGTTACCAAAAACCACACACACACACACACTCTCCAGTGTTTCTTTGTCCTTCCTGGCACCATTTGGTAATCCACAGTCACAAACAAAAGCACATGAATCCCCCCCCAGCCCCCCCCATACCCACACTCCCCCCCTCCCCCACCCGCCCACCTGCCCCCGGCCCAGTCATCTCACCAGTCTCATGCCCTTGCCGTTGCCGCGGCGACGGTTGAGCCAGACGTATCCTCCGATGAGGGCGGCGGCCAGCAGGAGACCGGTCACCAAGATGGCCACCAGCACGTTGGAGCCCTGCCTCACCACGCGCTCCGTCTTCAGCACGCCCAGCTGTGGACACACACACACACACACACACACACACACACACACACACACACACACACAATGAGTCAAAGGCCTGTTAGACACACATATACATACACACATTGTTTGGAACCCTGCACACATTCACATACACATACATACATAAGCGCGCACACACTAGACACACTCACACTCACACACACACACACACACACACACACACACACACACACACACACACACACAATGAGTCAAAGGCCTGTTAGGTACACAAACCGAGGACACCATAGTTTGGGGCGGCCGTGGCCTACTGGTTAGGGTCACAGGGTGGAAACTGAGGCAATGTGCCTAACCCCACCCTGAGCAAGGCACCTAACCCCACACTACACACTAACCCTACCCTGAGCAAGGCACCTTATTTGTAATAATATGGTAATGTAATAACATGATAATATAATATCATAGTTATATAAATGTAGTAATATAATGCAACATCAGAAAAATCCAGCTGGAAAGGCTAGGTTGGTGTAAATGTTAAATATTTTGAGTCTGTAATGTTTCAATCCTTTATGATTATTTGTTTTTAATTTATAATTCTGTTTATTTTGCATTGTGTTTAGGTGCAGTTAGTGGGGAGGGTCGGTGGTATGAAATAACCAAAACCCAGTGATTCATAGATGTCTGCGCTCGTCTATCATAAACAACACACTGCCTCCCAAAAGCCGAGATTGAGAAGAAAATGCCATTGTATGCATCAAGCCCTGTTTCAAAGGCTCTGGGTTGCAAACACAGGGGGAGGATGATTATCAAACACATTTTTTCCGAGGATGTCAGCTCGGTCAGGCCTGTGTTCTGCAGCACGGTCACCACAAACATGGACCACAAGCAGAGAGGATGCAGCCCACCGAAAACATGTCTGGGATAAATATTTAGGGCTGTTGCCTGCGGTAATTGTAAAAACAGGGATGCTGGCATTACAGTGTGTGTGTGTGTGTGTGTGTGTGTGTGTGTGTGTGTGTGTGTGTGGCCATGTTCAGCTGAGAATGCCTCTGTGTTTCTGTGTGTGTGTATGTCTATGTCAGTTTCTATAGTGTGAGTGTGTGTAGGTGTGTGTTTGTTGTGCTTGTGTGTGTGTGTATGTCTCTGTGTGTGTGTGTGTTTGTCTAGTAGGTGGGTGCGTAATGCGCACACATATGTGTACACATTTACTGGTGTGTCTGTGTGTGTGAGTATGCCGTGTGTGTGTGTGTGTGTGTGTGTGTGTGTTTGGGTGGACCCTAGTCTGAGTAGATCCTGCCCTGCCTCTGTCAGCGTACTCTCCAAAGCCAGAGATGACTTCCAGCTGAGACAGAGGGAGAGAGAGACAGAGAGAGAGAGAGAGAGAGAGAGAGAGAGAGAGAGAAAGAGAGATAGAGAGAGAGAGAGAGAGGGAGAGAGAGAGGGGGAGAGAGAGAGAGAGAGAGAGAGGGAGAGAGATAGAGAGAGAGAGAGAGAGGGAGAGAGAGAGAGAGAGAGGGAGAGAGAGAAAGGGAGGGGTACGGAGGGAGGGAGTGGAGGGGACAGAAAAAGGGAGGGATGACGCTATAGCAAGAGAGAAGGGGAGAAGAAGAGAGGGAGGGTGAGAGGCAGAAAAAAACAAGAGAGAAGAGGAAAAGAAGAGAGGGAGGGTGAGAGGCAGAAAGAAGCAAAAAAGAAGAGGAGAAGAATGCACTGAATGTCCTGAATGTTTCTGATAACACTTTAATAAATTTAAAAAGTACGGGGAATGAGAGTAAAAAAAACAGTACAAACTAGTGAATTACCTGACAACAATAACAGAGCCAACATTAATGAAAGCCAATGACAAGATACAGGCTCAACAATCAGCTCTTGGCCAGAGAACAGACCTGGCTTGGCAGACACAGGCAGACCTGCATGCCTGATCAGAACAGGCTGTGCGTGTATGGCCACAATAAAGAATATAAATATTATTTGAGTGAGAGTTGAGAAAGAGAGGAACAGAGAGACAGAGAGAGAGAAATGAGAGTAAGATGGGGGAGAGAGAGAGAAAGAGGGAGCAGGAGGGAGAGAGAGGGGGAAAGAGAGGCAGGGAGAGAGAGGGAGGGGAGAGAGCTGAGAGTGAGAAAGGGAGAGAGAGATGGATAGAGACAGAGAGGGAGAGTGAGAGATGGAGGGAGAAAGAGACAGAGAGAGAGGGTGAGAAAGAGACCGAGAGAGAGGAAGGGAGAGAAAGAGGGAGAGAAAGAGAGAGAAAGAAACAGAAAGAGGGGGAGAGAAAGAGAGAGAGAGAGGGGGAGAGAGAGAAAGAGAGAGAAATAGAAACAGAGAGAGAGAGAGAGAGAGAAATGTATTTGCGGGCATGTGTGAGCGGAGGCTGACGTCAGTGGAAGGACCTGAGGGCCCGAACTGGGCAGCGGCCCCATGGGGAGCCCATCTGACATTCCTCACCCTGGTGGCCAGGCCCTCTGTTTGCTTTACGCTGGGCACGATATTAAACTGCAGTTTGATTCACACACACACACACACACACACACACACACACACACACACACACACACACACACACACACACATAAACACATGTGCATGCAGGAAACGCTCGCACACACAGACGCACACACACTCTCACACACACACACACACACCAGAAGTGGACAAACTGGGATGAGAAAGTAAAAGTCCTGCCATGTATTACATCTGCCTGTGTGCCCTCAACACGGGTGATTTAACTAACTATCTCATCTACCTAGGATCAGCTGGTTCAGTGAATTGGTTTGGAACAAATACGTGGAAGGACTTTTACTTTCTGAACGCGGGATGTCTGCCCCTGACACACACACACACACACATTCATACACAAACAAACGCACACTAAACACACTCTAACACTCTAACACTCTCACACTCACACACACACACACACACACACACACACACACACACACACACACACACACACACACCTTGTACCATTCCTGTTTTGTTTCTTACTGCAGGCAAACACAAAGTGTGGAAGGAGCAACAACAGCTATTGTTTTTTCACTTTGTTCTTTTTTCTTTTTTGGGAATGTAACATTTTTGAACAAATAAATAAGGCAAGATAAAAGATCATACCTTCTCCTTCAGTTCACCCTCGCTGAGATTCTGTACTACTTCTTCCAGATTTCCTGCCAGAGGAAAAAGACAACACAAATGATATGAAGAACTCTAATGTGTTTTCTGAAACTGTTTGTTCTGTTCCTTGATTGTGATTGGCTAAATCGCGTTCCAAGCCAGGTTGTCCTCATAACATTCCATTACAACATTCCATAGTACTCCACAGCTTTCCTCAATTAACACAACCGCTGCAAAGTAGCACTCCGTGTGAAGGTATGTACAGCATTACCAAGCAACCTTGAAAAACTATTTATTAGCAGATGAATGACTGTTGGTCAATAAATTATTTATTCTGTCATTACTTTATCTTGTGGTGTTATGAAATGATCAATCTTATGTGGTAACAGTTTTAGAAAAGCTCAAAAACCACTGGAGGCCAGGGGGTAATGCTGCTTTTACCACAGCTAAGGGGGGGGGGGGGGGGGGGGGTCTAACGACCCTCCGCTTTGCTCAGAGTCTAACAACACCCGTGGTAGCTGTGGGAAAACCAGAACTACCCCCATACTACCCCCGGCCTCTCGTGGTTTATTGCTCACATTACACACTTTATTTCAGGATAACGTAAAAGTTTAAGTGGACGTGGGAAACAGGTTTTCTGTACCGTCAACAGCCGGTCCAGCCAGGGTCAGCATCTCTCCTTCCTGGGCGATAGAAATCTTGCAGACCTCCTTGTCTTTGCATATCTCAGACTCCACAATGGCCTTGATAGATTCCTGTAATAATAATAATAATAAACCTTTACTTATATAGCACAGTTCATACATACAAGATGCAGCTCAAAGTGCATTACAGTTTGGCAAGGTCACAACAAGACAACATTTCTTGCAGTCCAATAGCATCGGAGCAATTGAACACAATAACGAAATGGCGCAGTGACATAATGACGTAATGACCCTTTAATGCGGGCTCTTGCGTGACACAACGATGCAATGTCTCAGCAACGCAATGTAGGCAAGGATTAACACACCACAAGAATTAGTCTCATCCTAATCTGGCCTAGTCTCAGGCTAATCCAATCACACGCAAACGTGTAATCTTTCTCAAAGACCCTTTTAGCAGTTGACCATAAGATCAGCACGATTCTAACAGGTCAAAAGGTTAAAGAGCGTCCCGAAAGTCTTGCTGCAGAGGAAGATGGTAACTAATCCCAGGGTAAATGACCACGGTCCTGTTGCAGAGGGGAACAGTCGAAGATCAGATTACTTTTTGTGGGGGGGTGGAGTGGGGGGGGTGGTGGGGGCTGCCGTGGGGAAACGATGGCAGATTGCAGTGGCTGTTTGTTGACACTGAGGCCTAAGCTGAAGGCATTTCCGTGAAAGCTGATCCGCTGGTTAAGCCTCTGGTCACCAAGTGGACATGGAAGGGGGGGGGGGGGGGGGGTGTGGAGGTGACTCGGAGGAGGGGGGGGAGGCTGGGTGGCTGGGTGGGGGGTTGGGTGGGGGGGTCAGGGGTAGCAGGGTCTCTGGTTTGGCAGCAGGGTGGCCCTCTGTGACCCTGCCTCTGTCTCTGCCTCTGCCCCTGCCTCTGCCTCAGCCTCTGCCTCTGTCTCTGCCTCTGCCTCAGCCTCTAACCCTGCCTCTGTCTCTGCCTCTGCCTCAGCCTCTGCGTCTGTCTCTGCCTCTGCCTCTGTCTCTGCCTCTGCCTCTGCCTCAGCCTCTAACCCTGCCTCTGTCTCTGCCTCTGCCTCTGCCTCTGTCTCTGTGTTTGACTTGCACTTTGCTGAGCTGGTGGTATTTGTCTAGAAACAGCCTCCGCAGCACCCAAGTCAAATATGAGGCCAGCATCAGGCTGCTGAAAGCAAGTTTGCAATTTTTACAGCTTTTGCTTTTTCTTTTTTTTTTTTCTTTGTTCTCGTTCTCTCTTTCCCCTCCCTTTCTGTCGATCTCTCGCATTCACTTTCTTTCTCTTTCAATATCTTTCTGCCTCTCTCTTTCTTTCTTTCTCTCTCCTTTCTCTGAGGTGTGTGTGTGCATTTGTTTGTGTGTAAATACAAAGTGAGTGAATACATAAGTACTGCAGCTTTGCTAAGCCATCATCTGCATTTGCATGTACAATTTCCAAGTTCTGTGTGTGTGTCTACACACATGTAAGTGTTCATACGTGCTGGTCTGTCGTATGTGGGTAGCAGAGCAGCAGTGGAGTACAAAAGAACGGTCCAGTCGAGGTGCCCCACCCAATCACTCCACACTTTGTCTCAAGCTATGATCACACACACACACACACACACGCACAGATACACACACACACACACACACACACACACACACACACACACACACAATCTCTCCACACTTTGTCTCAAACTATGATATCACTTCAATTGCTCAATGTGCCTGGGAGTGATCCCTCTCTCTCGCTCGTAATGCGATCCAGACGGCACTCTGGCCTCTTCTGCTAGTGAACGCACGCACACACACGCACACACACGCACACACACGCACACACATGCACACACATGCACACACATGCACACACAGACGCACACGTGCACACACATATACGCACACACGCATGCACACACGCATATACACACACATGCACACACACAGAAAGAGAGAGAGAGAGGGAGAGCGAGAGAGAGAGAGCGAGAGAGAGAAAGAGCGAGAGAGAGAGAGAGAACGCCTCTAATACAAGCAGACATCTGGCAACGCCTGGCCATCTCTCGCCTCTGTCTCTCCGTCTCTCGCAGGCCTCTGTCTCTCTCTCTCTCCTCTGTCTCTCTCTCTCCTCTGTCTCTCTCTCTCATCTGTCTCTCTGTCTCTCTCTCTCCTCTGTCTCTCTCTCTCCTCTGTCTCTCTCTCTCCTCTGTCTCTCTCTCTCTTGCTGGCAGGGCACCTCAGAGGCCTTAAGGCAACACCACTGACCTCTAACCCTCTGGCCACTCCCTGCCTCACTTGCTTCCTCTTTCCCTCTCCCTCTCCCTCGCTTTCCTCTCCTCTCTCTTGGTTTCCTGTTCTCTACCTCTCCCTCTCCTTCGCTTTCCTCCTCTTGTCTCCTGCTCACTCCCTCGCTCTTCTGTTCTCTCCCTTCCTCTCCTGCTCTCTCCCTGCCTCACTCGCTTCGTCTCTTCCTCTCCCTCGCTTTCCTCCCCTCTCTCTTGGTCTCCTGCTCTCTCCTTCAGTCTTCTGTTCTCTCCCTCCCTCTACTCCTCTCGCTTGCTCTTCTCCTCTGTACTTCACTCTCCTCCTCTCTTTATCACTCTTTTGTTCTCTCCCTCGCTCTCCTCCTTTCTCTCTTGCTCTTCTGTTCTCCCCTTCACTCTCCTTCTCTCTCACTAACTCCCCTCCTCTCTCCCTCGCTCCCCTCTTCTCTCTCTCTGGCTCTCCTCCTCTCTCCCTCGCTCCCCTCCTTGTTCGCTAGCTCCATTCCCAAGTGGTGAATTCATGTCCATGAAGTGCCAAGAGTGAGGTATGGATTTAAGATTAAGTACAACAGTACAGCAGATCTACTATTGCATTTGCATCTCTGATCCTGTTTCTCTCTCTCTGTGCTTCTCTCTTTCTCTCTCTCTCTCTCTGTCTTTCTCTCTCTCTCTCTTTCTCTCTCTCTCTCTCTCTCAGACACACACCCTCTTTCTCCTTCTCTCTTTCTCTTTCTCTCTCTTACACTCTCACTGAATTCATAGCAATGTTCTGAAAGCGCTACTACATCATAATAAAAAGGAAGCTGTTTGCTGTTTGCTGTTTGCAGCTGATCTAATCCTTATGTTAAGCCACCCTGTGTCTCCAGTGACCTGAGGCACACACACACACACACACACACACACACACACACACACACACACACACACACACACACACACACACAGAGAAAGAGAAATGGAGAGAGAGAGAAAGAGAGCGAAAGAGAAAGAGAGAGAGCACAAGAGAGAGAGAGACCCTGTGTCTCTAGTGACCCGTGGCCATTAAAAATACACGATGTTTGTGACAGACTTCCGGGTTCTGGAGTGTGACAGATGTTTGTTTTCTTTATTGCCATTAGCCCCCATTGACACGGCGTTGACTTCGCCCCTCAGACTGGGCCCAGACGGTTCTCGTGGGAATATTTTTGGGGGGTCTGTTATTTGGCCACCACATTCCGAGACTTTTCTCAATGAGAGATTTTCCACTCGGCTCTGGCTGCAGCTTTATGGGAAAGGAAACCTAGACGCAGACGCTGCCTTTAAGATGGCGCACTTACCCGCACTTCACTTTCACAGCCTTGCACTCTCTTTCTCTCTCTCTCGCTGTAAACGTAAATGCACTTTTCTCTCTTTCTCTCCCTCTCTCTCTCTCTCTCTCTCCCTCTCGCTGTGAACATAAATGCACTTCTCTCTCCCTCTATCACTGTGAACATAAATGCACCTTTCTCTCTCTCCCTCTCTCTCTCCCTCTCTCTCTCTTTCCCTCTTTCTCTCGCTGTGAACGTAAATGCACTTCTCTCTCCCTCTCTCTCTATCCCCCATCCCCCCTCTCTCTCCAGTTGCTTCAGGGGTGCTTGTCCCTGGCCAAATCTGTTCAGGCTGCCCTGTGCTCGTTTTGCTGGGTCTCCAAGTAGTCCTTGGTGAATCGCATAACCAGATTGTGAAATTCACCTCATAACCTAATTCCTAATGGGAATCCCAGTCCACATGTCTTGTACACCTTAAAGTCCTCTGTTCTTGTTTCTGTACTGTCTTCTTCAACATGGGCTTTTACACAGATTCTTTCAGTGCTTTAATCTCTCAATTTTCGGGCAAAATTGTAAATGTAAATGTCAACATCCTAAAAACAGCAGAAATATGCACCTTTAAAAACGTGAAAGCCATAATGAATCCCACATGCAAAGCCCCACATGCACATATGGTCCCGCTACACACATGGTGCAACTGAAGCCAGTGTGTAACTTTAGTTAACCGACCAAGAACACATTTTTCCCGTAGCACTTCCTCTCTTTCCGCGACCTTTCACCTTTTAAACCCCAAACGGACATGCCAGTCTCTTTGTGGGGGATTGTGTTCCGATGGCTACACATGGAGTGACGGACAGGTTGCGATCCTCACCGCGCTCACTGTCCTCCTCCACGCCGGCCGGCTGGCGCTCTGTGTGTGTGTGTGTGTGTGTGTGTGTGTGTGTGTGTGTGTGTGTGTGTGTGTGTGTCTGTGCCTATCAATCTCCCTCACTGTCAAAAGGGTCAGAGGGTTTCCTCTCTGGACAAGGTGCTGCGGGGCTGATAAGGAAGCTCTGCACAGGCCATGACCACCAGCGCTTCCTCTTCCACGGGGCACGGGGGGCCCAGCTTTGGCCTGAGCCTCTGCCCCAGCCCCAGCCTCTGCCCCAGCCCCAGTCTCTGCCTCAGCCCCAGTCTCTGCCTCAACCCCAGCCTCAGCCTCAGCCTCAGCCCCAGCCCCAGTCTCTGCCTCTGCCTCTGCCTCTGCCTCTGTCTCAGCCCCAGCCCCAGCCCCAGCCCCATCCCCAGCCTCCCCCTCAGCGTCAGCCTCACTCCAGCCTCAGTCTCAGCCCCAGCCTCACTCCAGCCTCAGTCTCAGCCCCAGCCTTGGTCTCAGGCTCAGCCACAGCACAGTGTAGCAGCCCGGCAAGACCCCGCCCCAGCCTCAGCCCCAGTGTCGGCCTCACCACTGTGGCATGCTTATCTCTCGGATAGGAAACGGCGATCATACACTCCACTCCGATACACTCATGACGACTATATGCAGCCATGCAACATGAGATAAAACCTTTGACACTCAGAGTGATCTGGGAAGTGGCAGTTAGTTTATGGTGGGAACGTTTTTTGTTTTTTTTTGGTCAGAAATTACAGGACTTAGAGACTTGAGTCACAAACACCAACAGCAGAACTCAAACCATGAAAAGGTAGCTAGCTGGCTGACTTTTATGTCATCTGTATATTTGGCAGAAAAGGTGTTTGTACATTTTTTAAACAAGTGGCAATTTAACCACATTGTGAAGAACCTGGGCAACACAGCCAGTCACATGATTCCTGAAAAACTAGTGCACTGTGTAAATAAAGAAAATTACATTAAATTGTAGACTTCAGTAGACTTTTATCCAAATAATCACTGGCGACATGACATGTTTTGCTAGCCCAATACAACCTTTGTTCCTTGAGCAGAAAAGACTGGGCTAGAATGTTGTGCCACATTGTGATGCCCTAACCTACTTGATACAGTCAAAGGAGCTACGTTGTCAGCAACTGGACTTATTTTAGTACACTGTAAACCCGGATTGTCAATACAACCTAAAACCTTTTGATGTAACTGATTACGTCAATAGTTTTGAGTACATTAACTATATATTTTAATTAAAGTTAATTTAAAAGTTTAAGTACAAAATTCATGTACTTAAACTTTTAAATTAACTTTAATTAAAATATATAGTTAATGTACTCAAAACTATTGACGTAATCAGTTACATCAAAAGTTTTGAGTTGTATTAACTTATCCGGGTTTACAGTGTAGCTTGAAGACACTTCACCTTTCATCCAAAAGTCTTCTTCAGTTCAGTTGTTTTGGATGAAATGTGAACTGTCTTCAAGCTACTAAAAGAAGTCTAGTTGCTTACAACTTCGCTCTTTTGACTAACATGGCCTGGATGAATGAGGATCTTCACTGACATACTGCTTGATACACTTAATAACTTCAGATTATCAAATCAGGCTAATGTCATAAAGTTGTCATGACAGTCATTGTCTGGCAATGTCATCTTTGGTAATGTCAAATTGTCATTATGAGGACACCCAAAACAATGTCAAGCTGACATTACAACAACCGAATGACACTTAATTAAGTGTTATTAATGTGTCATGACATGTGTTATGGCATGTATACGACAGGCTCATGTCACCCTTATGTAGGCACCTTCAAATAAAGTGTTACCATAACTACATGTTCTGAAATCAGGATTGCTGAAATACTTACGCAGTCGAGTGCCGATGCCATCTCAACCTTCACGCCACCGGCATCCTTCACGGCCTCTGGGCTCACACATTTGACTGAGATCTGTGCATGGGAAATAAGAAGGGCCAGTGACGTATTAGAGCAATAAGTTTATAATATGTTTCAGTTAGTTAGTGCACACAGAATACCAGACAGTGTCATAGGATTACATAACATGATGTGGGAAACCTTTATTTTATGCCACTTACACAAGTCACAGATCCAAACTATAAAAAAAAACAAACCAATCGTGAATTAAACCTTGAGCACAACTTCTACCATGTTACTGTCAACGAATTTTTGTTTTGCCAGCTGATTGGTTTGTCTGTTAGCTAGCCAATTTACGCAAAAAAAAACATTTTTAACAGATTTGTATGATATTTTCTGGGTAGGGTGGTAATGACAAAATGATTTTGGCCCATCCAGATCACTGTCTGTGTCCAGGAATCAAATACTAAAGGAGACCCTTCACTTCTTTGCACTCTCCGAATGCTTTCTATAGTTCAATATATTAATACTCAATAGACATTTTGCTTTTTATTTACACAAATAACCCCAGTGCTGTTTCGCTATGTCTATGTCTATTTCTCGAGAGACAGCGAGACTGTGTGATTGGTCCTCACCGGCTCCGGGTCCTCGGTTGCCACGGCGACGGGTGCGTCGGTGACGACGGGGTCGTCGGGGAAGATCATGTTGATCTGGCTGTTGACGATGATGATCGGGTCCACCTGTGTCACCGGAGCCCCCTGGGTGGCCTGGCTGCCGTCCCCAGCGTCCGCGGCGGGCCCAGCGGTGGCGTCGGTGTCCGAGGCTCCGGGTGCGTCCGTGGCGCCGGTGTCGTCGCCTCCGTTGCCGGTGGAGTCGGGGGCCGCTGTCGCCGAAGTGCCGTCGGTGTTATCGGGGTCAGCTGTTTACCCGTACAGGTGTGAGCAGGAAGACAGCAGGTAGGTTATTATAGAATTATTTTTTAGATTATAATTATTATTATACAAATATATATATATATATATCCAAATCTATATTGTAACTCTATAATGTAATCTATAAAGCTTTCCTTTATGTATAGAAGCAAATTTCTTCCTTAATAGTAGATACATATATAGCAGGTCGGTCATTTTTAAAGGAGAATATTTGCCTCCATAAATAAAGGAAAGCTTTATGCCATAACAGTGCCTAGCAAGTCTCAAAATGGGAGCAGGTGAAGGATTGGGAGTAAATGAACGATTAGACAGGTGCCTGATTAGGGTGCCCATTTAGGGACTAATTACTAATTAATTAACTATTTAACGAACTAATTAACGAACTAATTAACACTACTGTGCCAACAGTGGCATGGCCAGACCAGGACACATACTGTAAGTATGGCAGGGCCAGCTGTGGCTTACTGGTTAGAGCGGTGGTCTTTGGATCGTAGCGATCACAGGTTTGAATCCTGTTCCAGTAGGAAGAATGTGGGTGGGTGGGGGGAGTAAACAACTAGTGCTCTCCTGCACCCTCATCCATGGCTGAGGTGCCCTTGAGCAAGGCATCTAACCCCACATTGCTCCAGTGACTGTAACTGAAACCCTGTACCTAAATAACTATAAGTTGCTCTGGATAAGAGCATCAGCTAAGTGTAATGTCATGTAATGTAATGTATGTGCTCCAAAGGACAGATGTAATGGGACAGACAGGCTGTTATACAGGACTAGATATGTACTGAGCCAGAGACAGACAGGCTGTTATATAGGACTAGATATGTACTGAGCCAGAGACAGACAGGCTGTCATACATGACTAGATATGTACTGAGCCAGAGACAGACAGGCTGACATATATGACTAGATATGTACTGAGCCAGAGACAGACAGGCTGTTATACATGACTAGATATGTACTGAGCCAGAGACAGACAGGCTGTCATACAGGACTAGATATGTACTGAGCCAGAGACAGACAGGCTGTTATACATGACTAGATATGTACTGAGCCTTCATGGCTGAAGCATTTTATCCCTGATCAGTGCTGCAGGGCCAACAATAGCAACAGATGGAGTCACATTACAGATGCTTTGCTGAAGGGAATATTTAGCATGGATAGGATAAATAAATATTTTTACCGTCTATTTCGATAGTGAGGAAGCTGTGTCCAAGGCTTGTCAGTGCACATAACTACCTAGACGTATATGACACTTTATCAGCTGATAATCCCAAAGGAAACATTTTGATCAACATTCCCTCTCTATCTCTCTCTTTCTCTCTACCCCTCCTTTCTCTTTCTCTCTATCCCCCCTCTTTCTCTTTCTGTCTCTCTCTCTCTCTGTCTTTCTTTCACTCTCTCTCTGTCTCATTCCACTTGTCTTTGAGCCACCCATTGGCAAAAAGTTAGTCCCAGGCTGCGATGAACCCAGTGTGGACCAGAGGTGAGCCGACAAAGGAAGAGGCCTTACCTGGAGCAGGCAGGTCTGTGGGTGCAGAGATCTCAATGGGGGTCTGGGGGTCTCCATCAGGGGCCTGCGTGGCCACGTCGTCCCCCCTCGGAGGCTCATCGCTTGGGGCAGCAGCATCATCATCCTGGCAGAGCACACCTGGAGCAGGGAAAATACAAAAGGTGTGTCATTAGATGGGTGTATCTCTCTCAGTGTGTTTGTGTGTGTGTGTGTGTGTGTGTGTATGGTTCTGTTAGCCATATTTACATTTACAGTTATAATGCCTTCATAAAACTTAATAATGGTCATTCATCAGCTCTCTTCCAGGCTCTCTAGCCCCCCAGCCTTTCATCTTTTCTTGTGGCTTAACCGTCAGTGCATACCAGACTAATGAAATGTAACTATGATTGCTACCATGCATGGACAACATGAACTAAGATATCCAGACCATGATCACATCAGAAACTAAATGAAGCACGTAGCCTGGCAGCACCTCTCTTGCCTTGACTGCCTGTAAGGGTCAGTAAGGGTCAGTCAGAACAGTAGTGAGAGGAGGCACTGCCTGCAGTGACTGAGCTATGCTTATGCATTAGCTGCAGTGTAAATTCATTGCAAAATCTCCTGCCGTGTCGGTACCCTTCATGCTACTCGCACCACAGTTGACACAACAATCATTTTTGAGAATAGAAGAACAAGAGTGGGAGGAAACACTGCCTCCTTGTCTCTCTCTCTCACACACACACACACACACACACTGTGCCTGGGGGCCAAACACCTTGTCCGTCCGCCCGCTTGGGAGATGTCTCTCTCACCCAGGAGAAACACCGCCAGCTAACAGCTAATTACAGCACACATGCTATGCTAAAGCAGGCTGGCCTGTGTGTGTGTGTGTGTGTATGATTGTGTGTGTGTCTGTGTATGTGCCGGCTACCCTGTGTGTGTGTGTGTGTGTGTGTGTGTGTGTGTGTGTGTGTGTGTGTGTGTGTGTGTGTGTGTGTATTGGCTACCCTGTGTGTGTGTGTGTGTGTGTATGTGTGTGTGTGTGTGTGTGTGTGTGTGTGGCGGCTACCCTGTGGGTGGAGCAGGTGAAGGGTCACGTTGAGACAGCCCCCCCACCCAGAATGGCTTAATTTGGACTGTTTACTCAGGCAGCCAGGGGCAATTAACTTCAGCGTGAGGTAATGCTCTCTCTAGGCCGAGTGTGTGTTGTGTGTGTGTGTGTGTGTGTGTGTGTGTGTGTGTGTGTGTGTGTGTGTGTATGTGTGTGTGTGTGTGTTTGTATGTGTGTGGTTGTATGTGTGTTGTGTGTGTGTGTGTGTGTGTGTGTATGTGTGTTGTGTGTGTGTGTGTGTGTGTGTGTGTGTGTGTGAGAGAGAGAGAGAGAGAGAGAGTGTTGTGTACTGTAATCTGTGAGGTAATGCTCTCTCTACAGTGGAGGCCAATACACACTACACACACGACACCACAGTGGGGTGTGTGACCCCACATTAACCTGCCGCAATGACCCCCCCCCCCCCACCAGTGGGAGAGATCTACTTCCTAAATAAAGAAACATCCAGTTTGTATTTCTCCGTAATGAAACTACTGCACAGGAAGCTGCCTGCATGGCCGGCCCTACTGTAGGTGCTCCAGGGGGAAGCTGCCTGTACGGCGGGCTCTATACTGCAGGGGGAAACTACTGATTAGTAGTAGGCCCTATGCTGTGAGTGTGTGCTGTGTGTTGTGTGTTGTGTGTTGTGTGTGTGTGTGTGCTGTGTGTTGTGTGTTGTGTGAGTGTGTTGTGTGCAGGGGTAAGCTGCTGATTAGCAGTAGTTAGTTACAAGTAGTAATGTTCCAGAAACTACAAAGTCAGTTCAAGTGTTTTTCTTTTTGTCGTTAAGATCACGGTTGATGTAACTTTTGTTAAGTATTAAAACATTGCTGTCTGGCTGTCTGGCTGTGTGTCTGTGTGTCTCTCTGCCTTTTTCCACTTAGACACACATGGTCTCAGCCCTCAGACCTCTCTTCACCACGCTGTCAATACACATTTCTGTCTCCCTCCAAGCGACAATAAAGTGTCAAATTAGCCGCCCTTAAACCACCTGTTGGCCGCTTCCCCAAGCTTGGCCCAAGCAGCTGTGTGCTGTCTGTTGTGGGCTGTGTGCGGTGTGCTGTGGGCTGTGTTGTGTATTGTGTGTGGGCTGTGTGAGTGTGTTGTGTGTTGTGCATTGTGTGTTGTGCATTGTGTGTTGTGTGTTGTGTATTGTGTGTTGTGTGTTGTGTGTTGTGTGTTGTGTGTTGTGTGCTGTGTGTTGTGTGCTGTGTGTGTGTTGTGTGTTGTGTGTTGTGAGTGTGTTGTGTGCTGTGAGTGTGTTGTGTGCTGTGTGTTGTGAGTGTGCTGTTAGTGTGATCTGTGTTGTGTGCTGTAAGTGTGTGCTGTGAGTGTGTTGTGTGTCATGTGAGTGTGTTGTGTGTGCTGTGAGTGAGTGTGTGCTGTAAGTGTGTGTTATGAGTGTGTTGTGTGCTGTGTGCTCGGGGAAGCCATGTGCTGGCCAGAAGAGCCCGTCGTTCACACCTACGCTCAAGAATGCAGCCGGCAGGGAGGTCCCTACAGTCAACACCAGGGATGCCTCAGAGACCTGTGTGTGTGTGTGTGTGTGTGTGTGTGTGTGTGTGTGTGTGTGTGTGTGAATGTGTGTGTGTATGTGTGTGTATGTGTAGGTGGGTGGGGGTCGTCGGGATACTACAGTAGCCGGGCTACGGCAAGGAATGGGGCCACACACTCACCCACCCCTCTATTAGGCAGGGCTGGATGGGTGTGTGTGTGTGCGTGTGTGTGAGTGTGTGTGTGTATGTAGGGTGGGTGGGGGTCAAGGGGTGCACACAGTCATCCCACCCCGCTCCTAGGAAGACCATACAAAGCTGGCTGAGCTAGCAGGGCTAAGTATATGGTACATGGTAAATGGACTGTATTGGTATTTATATTTTTCAACACTTTCTCACAGTGCACACACTGTACCCAAAGCACTTCACAAGCTGTAAAAG
>CM059270.1:29366676-29369176 GCA_030347295.1 Setipinna tenuifilis | reverse complement strand
GCAGCACAGGGAGGCAGATAAAGGCTAAGACAGACATGTTGTGCTGATGGATGCTGACAGCTTTATCTGACGCACGTCAAAATGGGGCTATTCTGGGGATTCACAGCAATATCAAACATTAGCACTTTCACAGAAGGACACCACAAAGTTACGGAGGGAGAGAAAGAGAGAGAGAGAGGGGGAGAGGGAGAGAGAGAGAGAGAGAGAGAGAGAGAGAGAGAGAGAGAGAGAGAGAGAGGGGAAGAAGGAGAGAGAGAGAGGGAGAGGGAGAGATAGAGAAAAAGCCTCAGTACGCTTATCATCTAATTACACAACCACACTAGTGCTAAGTAGGCTAAAATACGACACACACACACACACACACACACACACACACACACACACACACACACACACACACACACACAGACACACACACACACACACACACACACACACACACACACACACATACACACACACACACACACACACACACACCTGAGAAACAGCATTAAAAAATCAAAGCAGCTGATGAGCTGTACAATACAAGTAAGAGGTTTGGCCACAGACTGTGAGAGTTAGGCTGCCATCACTTCCCCAAAGTACAGCAGAACAAGCAGGCCGCGGGATATTTAGAGAAGATAGAGAAGCACAGAATGTGTTGTTCTACCACACAGGAGGACAAGACAGGAGAGTGAAGGGGGGGGACTATTATGCAGAAGTAGATTGGGTAAATATCCTTTTAGCAAAACAGACAAAAAGAAAAATCAACAGGGAGAAAAGAGAGAGAGAGAGAGAGAGAGAGAGAGAGAGAGAGAGAGAGAGAGAGAGAGAGAGAGAGAGAGAGAGAGAAAGAAAGTGTAACAGAAAGATAAGCATTAAAAAAACAAAGTGAGGAAAAGATAAAAAAGAGAGGGGATGAGACAAGCAGAGCGAGAGAGACTTATCGTTATCACTTATTTAAATAATTTAATTAAGTTTCCTTTTATAACTAAAATGAAGTATCACGTAAGTTTCATTAAAAGGTATCATACAAGTTTATTCCAAAAGTACAGTATAAAGTAAATTTGATTGCATACCTAAACTACAATAAGTTTTCTTTGAATCTAAACTGTTGCTTGAGTTTCCCTTGAATCCTGAACTTCATTTGATGAATATATCTTACATTATGCATGCAGTTTAAGTTTCCTTTTCTTATTTATTGTTATTTTCATTTATTTAAACTTTTCATGTTTTTTTTTTTCCAAACAGATATTTTATCGGCTTGTATCACTGTATGCCAGCTTTACCAACACTGCTTTAACTGAGTCCTG
The DNA here is from genome assembly GCA_030347295.1 of Setipinna tenuifilis. Classification (NCBI taxonomy): domain Eukaryota; kingdom Metazoa; phylum Chordata; class Actinopteri; order Clupeiformes; family Engraulidae; genus Setipinna; species Setipinna tenuifilis. The sequence continues at coordinate 29,367,881 of CM059270.1, read as the reverse complement.
CTGATAACGCTATTATTGAACTGAACTGAGTTGAACTGTATTGAGAGGGAGGGGGGCACTACACAAACAGAACGAAAGAGAGAGAAAATGACAGTCAGAAAGAGATAAAAGGAGAGAGAGAAAGTGAGGAGAGGGAGACAAAGTGAGGGAAAAACAGGTTGACGTGAGAGAGGAAGAGAGAGCAAGAAAGAGAGGGAGAGAAAGTAAGAGAAAAACAGGTTGACATGTGAGACAGAGAGAGGGAGAGAGAGAGAAAGAGAGAGAGAAAACAGGTTGACGTGAGAGAGAGAGTAAGAGCGAGCGAGAGAAAGGCCTGTAATGCCTCCTGCACCAATTAGACTGCACACAGCACCGGTGGCACTAATAGCACACTCACACACACTCCTGTGACTGCTGTCTCCTCTCTCTCTCTCTCACACACACACACACACACACTCACACACACGCTCCTGTGACTGTTGTCTCCTCTCATACACACACAGACACACAGACACACAGACACACACACACACACACACACACACACACACACACTCACACACTCACACACACACTCGCTCCTGTGACTGCTGTCTCCCTGACAGACCCGCACATGTCTCCTCCAACCACTTGTCCCCGCTCCGCTTCGCTCCCCGACTCTCCGTTCCCCGACTCTCCTTTTTGCTTTAATTAGCCTTGTAAATAATTATTGCAATTAAAGCTGCAATTAGTGGAGCACGGCAGTGGCACTACTACAGCGATGGCGGTGATGGTGGTGGTGGCAGACGCCAAGAAGCTTGCCGAGGTGCCAATGAGCACACACACAATCGCCGCGACAACCAGCCCTGGCACAGGGTGACAGCTATGACGACTGCTGGCTCGCCCGAACATTTTAATTGCGTTCGTGATTGCACCGCCGCCATCGCAACACTCGCTCGATCCACACTCACTCACTCGCTCGCTCGCTCGCTCAGGGCGGAAGGTGGCGGATTCCTGACACAGAGAGGATGTCTCCGGGTGTACGAGACTCATGTAGCAACCCTTCACGCACCCACACACACACACTCACAGAGAGAGAGAGACAGAAAGACAGAGAGACAGAGAGACACAGAGAGATGGTGGGGGGGCAAAGAGAGAGATAGACAAAGAAGCACACACACACAAAAAAACAATGCATAGGAAATACACAAGACATAAACACATCCAGACACATACACATACACACA
>CM059270.1:29344176-29346676 GCA_030347295.1 Setipinna tenuifilis | reverse complement strand
TAGGTGACACGCATTAAGCTGCAGGTTAGACAGGAAGAGATGATCGAGATGAAAGGAGAGCTAAAAAACAGCAAGGTGTGGCAACCTAAGAACTGCCTGAGCAATGTACGAGAAGTAGATAGATAAATAAATAAATGGATGGATGAATGAATAAATAAGTAAATAAGTGAAGGCAGAGGCGTGTGGAATTATTTATTTCCGGTACTTAAGGCGTGCAGTGGAAGGGGAAGGGGAAGGATGCTGGTGCTGGTGCTGCCTCACTTAGGCTTATTAGGGGATGCTCTCATCGCCGCGGTAACAAGTGTGCCGTGACCTCAGGGTCAGCCTCTTAACTAGCTGCACCAGACGGGAAACACATCGCCGACACACACACACACACACACACACACACACACACACACACACACACACACACACACACACCCACCCCCCCCAGTGATGGCTTCATCCTTTCTCCATCTGCCCCACCCCCAAATGCTAACGGTCACACACACACACACACACTCACACACACACACACTCACACACACACACACTCACATTCATTAGTCGTGCTTACACACACTTCCGTCCATTTATTAGCACATGCTATGCCATACTCACACACACACACACACACACATACACACAGACACACACACACACACACACATACACACACACATACACACACATTCATTAGTCGTGCTTACACACACACATACATCAATTTATTAGCACATGCTACACTACACACACACACACAAAAACATTAGTTGTGCTTAGACACATACACATATCCATTTATTAGCACATCCTAGGCCACACACACACACACACACACACACACACACACACACACACACACACACATTCATTAGTCATGCTTACATACACAAACGTCCATTTATTACCACAGGTTATGCCATACGAACACAAACACACACACACACACACACACACACACACACACACGTCAGACGTGTGCAGCCTCAAAGGGGGTCAAGTTAAGGCTGACCGTCTGTTATGTGCCCAAGGCTGAGGCGTGGCGGGACAACCCCATCCCCTTTACAACATGTGTATGCGTGTGTGTGTGTGTGTGTGTGTGTGTGTGTGTGTGTGTGTGTGTGTGTGTGTCTGTGTATTTGTCATTTGTATTCTTGTCTATTCTATACTGAATTGTGGAAACAAATATAGAAGTAAAACTGTGTATGCTTGTATGCGTGTGTGTGTGTGTGTGTGTATCCATGTGTGTGTGTGTGTGTGTGTATCCATGTGTGCGTGTGTGTGTGTATCCATGTGTGTGTGTGTGTGTGTATCAATATGCGTGTGTGTGTGTATCCATGTGTGTGTGTGTGTGTGTGTGTGTGTGTGTGTGTGTGCATGTGTGTGTATCCATGCGCATGTGTGTGTGTGTGTGTGTGTGTGTGTGTGTGTGTAGGGGTCGACCCAGAGCCACATGGCGCGAGTTCAAAGTGGCGGCGAGTGAACATCGGGCCTGAGCGCACACGACTGACAGATGGCCCAGCCCGACCCCATTCACACGCCCCACACACACACACACACACACACACACACACACACACACACACACACACACACACACACACCCCTCTCTCTCTTTTTATGTCCCTCTGTCTGTCTGTCTGTCTGTCTCTGTCTCTCTCTCTCTCTCTCTGTACCTCTGTCTCTCTCTCTCTGTACCTCTCTCTCTCTCTCTCTCTCTCTCTCTCTCTCTCTCTCTCTCTCTCTCTCTCTCTCTCTCTCTCTCTCCGATCCGCATTGCACACCCCACACCCCCCTACGCCTCTCTCTTCCTCTCTCTCTTTCTCTTTCTCTCTCTTTGTCCCTCTGTCTCTCTCTCTCTCTCTCTCTCTCTCTCTCTCTCTCTCTCTCTCTATCTCTCTCTCCGACCTGCTTTGCACGCCCCACATCCTGCCCAATGTGCCATACACACCAACACACACATGGGCTACACACCAACACACACATGGGCTACACACACATCCATCTGAAGGCCTCTACGCTCATTAGTCTATATGTCTATATGTCTATATGTGCTCCTGTGGTGTGTGTGTCTGTGTGTCTGTGTGTGTGTGTGTGTTAACACCCAAACACAATCATGCTAGCAGGAGCTACAGATAGAACGGGTTTGACCTTTACAGTTCAGTCCTTCAGCAGATGTGCTCATCCACAGAAGCTCACTACTGAAGCGGGTAGGCCTATATGTGTGTGTGTGTGTGTGTGTGTGTGTGTGTGTGTGTGTGTGTGTGTGTGTGTGTGTCCTTGCTCAGAAGAGAACTCATAAACAAATACTTATTCACATGGATGATGTCCACACCAACACACAAACACACACACAACTCATTGACTTAAATGCAGTCACTCACACACACACACACACACACACACACACACACACACACACAAGCAGGGGTTGCACTCAGTCAGGGCAGCAGAGGTCCCTATGCGTTTGCGCTGACATTTACGGCACCCACACACACACACACACCCCACTCAG
>CM059270.1:29324176-29331676 GCA_030347295.1 Setipinna tenuifilis | reverse complement strand
CCTCAGTGCGCCAAACCTTCAGAGGGTCGAGTCAGCTTTCCTTTTCCCATGATCCAATGAATGTCTAATCAAACCCAGATCCTGATCGTGCATTAGGGCCTTAGTGGTGAAACGTGATCAGAAATAACCCTAATTGGCCCAAAAAATGCAGGCATGCCATTCGCTAAGACACAAAGCGGCGTCTAATTTTAGGCCGGCTTTTAACAGGCCACACTGGAGGCCCAGTCATGGACCCCGGCCAAGCTAGCGTAATGGAGTACATGTAGTTCTTCTGGAGGAGGGGGGGGAGGTGTGTGTGTGTGTGTGTGTGTGTGTGTGTGTGTGTGTGTGTGTGTGTGTGTGTGTGTGGCGAGGGGGGGCAGTTAAAACAGTGGTATTGTAGTTCTTCTGGAGGCAGGGGGACGTGTGTGTGTGTGTGTGTGTGTGGCGAGGGGGGGGGGGTTAAAACAGTGGTATTCCAGTTGTTTTCTTTGCCTTCCTATTTTGCGGGCGGATTTATGGCCCTGGGGAGGCCTCTGTTTGAGGGTTCTGTTCTGCGCTCTCGTCGGTTCCACCGCAGGTCAGAACCGACCCGGTTGGAGGAGGGAGAGTAAAGACTGCTTACATGGAGGAAAATGAGCCGGCTTTACAATTCAGAACAAAACCGGGGTTTATACAACATGCAAAGGGCACACACACAGACACACGCAAACTCACACGCACGCACGCACATAGCCGCACACACAGACACACTCACATGCACGCACGCACGCACACAAACACACAGACACAGACAAAGACACACACACACACACACACACACACACACACACACACACACACACACACACACACACACACACAGCATCTGATCATTAATGTACTGAAGTAAAGAACAGGAAGAGACTGACAAAGAACAAAGGAGTTAACCCCACATAAACACACCATTACCTGAATTTATAGCGGCTGCTGAAAAGCAGAGCCTATGTCTAACGCTTCCTTAGACACAATGCAGTTAGCACACACACGACTAGGGAGAACAAGAGACTGGCTGAACCCACAAAGGGCGGGAGGGAGAAAGAGACAGATAGAGGGAGATACAGCGAGAGTGGGAGAAAGCGATACACGATACAGACAGAAAGAGATAGAGAAAAAAGACAGAATAAGAGAGCAAGCGGTCAAGAGAGAGGGAAACGGAGAGAGGCACAGCGAGGGAAAGAGAGAGGAAGAAAGAGAAGAGAGAGAGAGGGAGATACAGAGAGAACAGGAGAAAGAGATACAGACACACAGAGATAGGGAAAAAAGACAGAATAAGAGAGCAAGCGGTCAAAAGAGAGTGAAACGGAGAGAGGCACAGCGAGGGAATGAAAGAACGAGAGAGCGAGAGAGCGAATGCGGGGGAGAGAGAGAGATAGATACAGCGAGCGGGAGAACGAGTGCAAATCTAATCTTGGCAGTAAAGTGCTGATTAATCCTGCAGGTCAAACGCGCCGCTAACGCTAACGCAACGACTACAGTACGAGGATATGGCGCCTTTATGAAAGCCATGAATCAAACGGAGAGCTCAGTATCCATCTCTACACTCTCTACACTCCTCTCCTCTTGCTCTCCACCAGAGAAGCCCAGAGACATAACCACAGCAGCAGCACAGACAGATACAGACACAGACGGAGGGCACACACACAAGCCAAACAGGCAGTACAGACAGACACAGACACAGACGGAGGGCACACACACAAGCCAATCAGGCAGTACAGACAGACACAGACAGACAGAGGGCACACACAAGCCAAACACGAGCACAGACAGACACAGACAGACGGAGGGCACACACAAGCCAAACAGGCAGCACAAAGGCCGACATCAGCAACACAAACACAAGTACTCCGTGCTGGAGAAACAGCTCGTTTGATAGCGGAGCACAAGACGGAGAAGCACAAGGCGGAGAGAAAGAACAGACAAAAATACAAATAAGCACGGAGGCAATCAGCGCCGCAGTCGATGTGACAGCCGCAGTCCTTGAGAGAGGAAAATTATGCGCTCCAAAAGGGGCAATAATTACCAGCGCTTTATCAAAAGAACTTCAAAAACATTTTCGGTGCTAAATCTATTGCTGCATAAGTAATACGTACTGCCTCTTTCCCTTTGAAAGCAGGCTGTGTGGAGCAGGTGGTAAAATAGGGGGGAAAATCGAAGGGATAATTGGAAAAAGGGCAGACACAGGCAGAGCAGAGCAGGCTGCCGTTAGAGGAGGTTTGCGTGTGTAAATGTGAGCTGACGACTGTGAGATGTTTCAATCAGAAAACACAAATCTGCAGAACACGCAGCACACAGCACACAGTGTATAGTAGGGCTTCAGTGAAGCAGAAATGTGTGGGGAAAAAAAATGAATGAGAGATGGGGAAAAAAAAACTACATTACCCAGGGTCCCCTGGGGCCAAACATGGCAGGAAGTGAGCAGCCCTTTATGGATGAGCATCTCTGCTCTCTTTATCAGTCTGACGTCTGCTGCCATCTTCATCAAACACACATTAGCCACGAGCCCAGTTAACACATGCGGCCGACAGCCTATTAGCCCAGAGCAAGGTGTGTGTGTGTGTGTGTGTGTGTGTGTGTGTGTGTGTGTGTGTGTGTGTGTGTGTGTGTGTTTGGGGTGGAGGGGGGGTCAGCCAGGACTGATGAGGTGTAGGAAGCTGCAAGTCAACACAACCCAGCACAGCACAGCAGGTGTGTGTGTGTGTGTGTGTGTGTGTGTGTGTGTGTGTGTGTGTGTGTGTGTGTGTGTGTGTGTGTATGTGTGTGTGTGTGTGTGTGTGTGTGTGTATGTGTGTGTGTGTGTGTGTATGTGTGTGTGTGTGTGTGTGTGTGTATGTGTGTGTGTGTGGTGGGTGGGTGGGCAAGGCTCTGAGAGGCAGATGGACAAAATGAATAACTGAATGAATAAATGAATATATGAATGAATGAATGAATGAATGAATGAATGAATGAATGAATGAATAAATGAATGAATGAATGAAACAAAACTGAGGGAGAGAGACACCGATAGAGTCTAAGGAAGGGATAAACACATAAAGAGAGAGAAATACAAAAAAAGGGGGGAAGAAACAGAGAGATAGACAAAAGATAGACTGAATGAGAGACTGAAAAAACGAAAAGACAGAAAGAGAGAGAGTGAGCTAAGATGGAGAGAAAAACTCAAACAGACAGGATGAATGAAGCAATGGCTGGCTATCAGGAGAGACGATAGAAAGAGAGAGAAGAGAGAGGGAGAAGTACACAGCCTAAAGGGAACAGATAAGAAAGTCAGAAGGATAGAGAGAGAGATTAAGAGAGACGAAAAAGAAGTGAAGGAGAAGCGAGTGAGATCACAGAGAGGGAAGATTGAGACGGACACAGTGAATGAAACACTGTGCAGAGAGAGAAAATGGAGGAGAGAGAGTGAGAGGAGGAGAGAAAGACATGGCATCCAGCTCACAGCAAGACACTTCCAGACGGGAAAAAGCAAACAGAGGGAGAGAGAGAGGGAGAGAGAGAGGGAGAGAGGGATATAGGGAGAGAGAGAGGGAGAGAGAGAGGGAGAGAGAGAGGGAGAGAGAGGGAGAACGAGGGGGAGAGGGAGAGAGAGATAGACAAAGACGTCGTGGCAAAGGAGGCAAAACAAGGGGGCAGGACCACTGGGGCAAATTGCTGGTTTCTCTGCAGAGCCTCTACAATCTGCTGCGAGGCCTGTGGGCCAATAGAGACCCTGGGCTGACAATATGACCCCACCCCCCTCACCCCCCCATCCCCAACACCCCTACCCACCCAGCAGGCATCCATTTAAATCCCCCTTTTCTCTCTTTCTCTCCCTCTCTCTCTCTCTCCCTCTCTCTCTGCCTTTCTCCCTCTCTCTCCCTCTCTTTCTCTCTCTCTCTTATTCTCTCTCTCCCTCTCTCTCTCTTTCTCTCTTTCTCTCTCTCTGTCTCTCTCACTCTTTCTCTCTTTCTTTCTCTCTCTCCACCTCTATCCTGTCTCACTCTATCACTCCATCACTGTTTTAAAGTTTGCTTAAAAAACAAAAAAAAATTGCTCCTCCTCTCTCGTTCCTAACCACATTTCCTCTGTTTCTGCCTCTGCCTCTCCGACTCCTTGTTCTATCTGGCAAACCAATTTCTCCAAAGTACAGCTGATCCCATTATGGGCAGAGTGCCTATTATCAGCCCATTTCTGGTGCTGTGCCACTTACAATGAGGCTTTACTTTACTTTTTTTGAAAAGAAGTTAAAATAGAAAGATTGCTCCTATTGCTCCTATGAACCTTTGGCTTAAGTAAGTGAACTTTTAACATTTACTTATAATGCCACTGATTTTGCATCGAAAAGTCTCTCTTACCACCTGGCCAATAATAGACTTGCTTTCTAACTTACTTCTCCAAAGTACACCTTACTTGCTTACTAACTTCTGCAAAGTACACCTTGCTTGCTTGCCTGTTTACTTCTCCAAAGGGCACCTTACTGACTAACCACAACATGCTGCCAACCTGCAGACCTGCTGGCTGAGTGCCAACCCTCCCCTGTGGAGAAGCTGCCTGTACCACCACCAGCACTACCCCCACCACAGTGCTGCCAACCCCCAATAACCCCACCATCCCCAGCACCCCAAAGACTGAGCCCCCCCACCCCCCCAACCACCATCACCACAGCGTTGCCACCTGCAACACGCCCACCACAGAGATGCACCACCCCCACCATCACCATCACCACAGCGCTGCCACCCCCAATACCCCCACCATCACCAGCACCCCCACCACAGAGCCGCCCCACCCCCACCACCGCCGCCATCACCACAATGCTGCCACCTGCACCACCCCCACCACAGTGCTGCCACAACCACTAGAGCGCTGCCACCCCCACCACTAGCACCCCCACCCCAGCACTGCCACCTCCAGTCCCCCACAATCCCACAGCTCCCCCCGGCTTAGCCCACAGATGCCAGGGCGGGCACGGCCGGGCCCCGCGGATGTTTGCGGATGCCTTTGGAGCTCGGCTGCCATCTGTGCCCGTGGGCCAGGCATGCGGGCCAGGCACGTCCCCCCTCGCACCAGGGGCCACTACCATACCTCCACAGGCACGCCACAGCCCCAGCCCACAGCCCCAGCCCACAGCCCTGGCCTAATCTCATTAGCCTGGCCCTGAGAGAGGGATGGAGAGAGGGAGAGAGAGAGAGAGAGAGAGAGAGAGAGAGAGAGAGAGGGAGAGAGAGAGAGAGAGAGAGAGAGAGAGAGAGGGAGAGAGAGAGGGAGAGAGAGAGAGAGACATAGAGAGATAGAGAGAGGGATAGAGAGAGGGAGACAGAGAGATAGAGAGATAGAGAGAGGGATAGAGGGAAACAGAGAGAGAGAGACAGAGGGAGGCACAGAGGCACGGAGGCACAGAGGCAGGCAGGCAGGGAGGGAGAGGTGTGCCACACAGCTCCATCCAGGGCTGCAGTGAGCAGAGAGCACGGTGCCCGAGGCCGTGGCACGGGTATTATGGGATGGAACGAAACCTAGTTACAGGAGTACTAATGCAGTCTCCCTGCCGTGAGGAGCTGAGCGTGAAACTGCAGCGGTTTTATGTGATAGCCAAGCATGAGAGAGAGGGGCACAGAGGAGAGAAAGAGAGGGACACAGAGGAGAGAGAGAGAGGGACAGAGGAGAGAGAGGGGGGGCAGAGGGAGAGAGAGGGACAGAGGAGAGAGAGAGAGAGAGAGAGAGAGAGAGAGAGAAGGACAGAAAGATACAACAAGAGGGGGAGAGATGGAAGGGGAAAAGAAAGAGGAGGTGTAGCAATGGAATGAAGGAGAGAAAACAAACAGGAGGAGAAAAGAACAGATGAAGACAGGATAGAGAAATAGAGAGAGAATGATAAAGAACAAAAAAAGGAAGATGAAGAGTGTAAAAGAGGGAGGAGAGAGGGAGGAGAGAGGGCGTTTAATTTGGAGTTTAGCAAGCTTGTGAACAGCGTTTGATAGTGTTGTAGTGGCAGACACATACACCTCCCTCCAACACACACACACACACACACACACACACACACACACACACACACAGACCTGCAAAAAGCAGGGGGGCACAGCAGAACAGAGAGTAGAGTCGGGAGAGGAGTGGAAGAATGGAGGCGGGAGAGAAAGAGCTCGTGAAACGCAGCACTCAGGAGGAGGGATCAGCTCATAAAGAGAAATGAAGTGACACAAGCGCAGAGAGATTGGGAAGACGGGAGGAGAGAAAGACAAGAGAGGGGAGAACAAATGAGGGCACGGAAGAAAGGGAGAGAAAAAAAGAGAGTGTCTGGGAGAGATAGCGAGAGGAGGAGAGAGATAGAGAAAGAGAGAGAGGGAGAGAGGGAGAGAGAGGGAGAGAGAGGGGAGGAAAGTGAAGAGAGATGTACTGTCATATAGATGTCTCTGGACGTCTATCTCTCAGACGGCAGTAAGAACACCAGTGCAGATGGGGGCAGAGCGGAGAGAGAGGGGGCTATACTTTAGAGGACATTACACAGAGAGACACCACGACAGTGGGGAGAGAGGGAGCTATACTTTAGAGGACATTACCCAGAGAGAGAGAACGACAGAGCGGAGAGAGGGGGCTATACTTTAGGAGACATTACCCAGAGAGACAGAACGACAGAGGGGAACAGAAAAGGCACCAGAGTAAGACAAACGGCGGAGGACTAAAAGAAAGGAAGACGGAGAGGGTGAGAGAGTGAGAGAGAAAGGCGGAGAGAAAGGGAGAGACGGATAGAGCAAATCAGACAGCGACACAGGAAATGAGAGAGAGTGAGCGAGAAAGACAGAGAATGAAAAAGAGCAAGGGGAGAGAGACACAAAGACAGTGAGAGAGAAAGAAAGATTTAAAAGTGCTTCATTACAGCAGCATCTACCAATCATACATCAATAAAGAAGCCAATTTCAAGGATACAAAGAGCAAAACCACCCGTTTCCAAAATCAGACCAGCAGCATAGAGAGAAAGAAACAGAGAGAGAGAGAGAGAGGGAGAGGGAGAGAGAGGGAGAGAGAGACAGAGCCAGACAACGAGACAGAGAAAGACAGACAGACAGAGGATGAGTGAGAGAGATAAGCTGTGCTGGGTCTCTAGGAGAAACTGAGAGAGAGAGAGAGAGAGAGAGAGAGAGAGAGAGAGAGAGGGAGAGGGAGAAGAAGACAGAGAGAGAGAAAAAGTGAGAGAGAGGGATAAAGAGAAGACGAGAGGGATAGGGAGAGGGAGAGAGAAAGAATGAGAGAGAGAGCGAGAGGGAGGAAAAGAGAGAGGGATGGAGAGAGAGAGATAGACAGAGGGAGAGAGAGAGGGAGAGAGAGAGAGAAGAAGAGAGAGAGAGGGAGAGAGACGGGGGTGTCAGGAGTGAGATAAGCTGTGTTGGGTCTCTAGGGGAGGGCTCAGCTCATTCATCTCCTGCGGTCATCTGATACCACTGACCTGAGCTACGCACACACACACACACACACACACACACACACACACACACACACACTGGACAATCTGAT
>CM059270.1:29294176-29299176 GCA_030347295.1 Setipinna tenuifilis | reverse complement strand
GTGTCCCAGCCCAGGACTTAACTTCCAGCAGGCCGGGCAGAGGAGAGGAGGAGAAAATACTCCCAAAGCCTGGCAGGGTTTAACTGCTCTCAGTGTGGCTCTCTGTGGGCAGCAAATGCAGTGCAGGCCAGTCCACCGCTGCCGCCGCCATCAAAACCAGCTGCGTACATGTTTACTCTGAGGCCCCCGAAAAGCCATTGTCTCAGGAGGTTCCTGTGGGAACCTGCGTGTCGGGGCTGACCTGTCTGGTGCCTGTTTAGAACGGAGGCACGCAGGGGCCTCACCACAGCGCTCTGCGCCAGAACCGCTCGTCTCGTCTCCGCTCCGCTCCCCTCCTCTCTGCTCTCCTCTCTGCTCCCCTCCTCTCTCCTCTCCTCTCCTCTCCCCTCCTCTCTCATCTCCGCTCCCCTCCTCTCCCCTCCTCTCTGTTCCATAACGCTCCTCTCCTCTCCTCCCCTCTCCTCTCCTCTCCTCTCCTCCCCTCTCCTCTCCTCTCCTCCCCTCTCCTCCCCTCTCCTCTCCTCTCCTCTCCTCTCCTCCCCTCTCCTCTCTTCTCCTCCCCTCCTCTCCTCTCCCTCTCTCCTTAACTCCGCTCCTCTCCTCTCCGCTTCGCTTGCCTCCAGCCAAACTCCCACAAGCCAGCGCCAGCGTCATCAGCCACACAGACATCGAGAACACATTAGGAAGGTAAACAGGAAATGTGTGTGCACACACACACACACACACACACCTCCGACTTACACAATGCTCAAACACACACACATAAACACACACACCCTAAAGTTTTTCTTTCTTTCTTTTCTTCTTTATTTCCTTTCGCACGCACTGCCTCACCACCCCTCCAAAACACACACACAAACACACACACAAACACACACACACACACACACACACACAGATTCACACACACCCACCCACACACAGATACATCCACACAATGTCCTGAAACTAAGTGCGAAGAGTGGAGTCCAGCCCTTAAGCTGCAGAATCAGACAAGGCCTTTCGCTGATCCCCCCAGCAGCAGCCCTGTCGGACGGCCAATCAGGACAGAGGGACACAATAACACTGGGCTTTACTCTCCGCCACTGCCCTGCCTCTGCCACACTCTAATTAGGCCCTGCAGTCGAGCTGCTGGACTACACACACACTCGCACACACACACACACACACTCACACACTCACACACACACATTCACACTTGGAAGTGCAACACCTCAAACCCCCCCCACACACACAAACACACCCACAAAAACACACCCACACACACACACACTCACACTCACACTCGCAAGTGCAACACACACACACACACACACATACATACTCACACTCGCAAGTGTAAAACACACACACACACACAAACACACAGACACACACACACACAAACAAGTGTGTTTGGCTTGGTGCAGCAGGCCTTAACGATGAGGAAAATATGACAGAACAAAGGGCCACTAGGATGTGTCTCCATGCTCCAAGGGAATGCTACGGCTTGCCCACGGCACACACACATGCCCACACACACACACACACACACGCCCGTACACACACACACACACGGTGGGACGGGCATGACACTTTCCCTGCCCGGTAAACAAACCGGCATTCTGTTGAGTTCCTGTGAGCCTGAGGCTTACCTGTCTGTCACACACTTACACACACACTCAGTCAGTCAGCCACTCATGAGGGCGTGGAGCATACACACACACACACACACACACACACATACACACACACACACACACACACACACACACACACACGCACACAAACACACACTCATGAGGGCATGGATCCGACGTGCCGCAGATGCAAACGCACCACGCCGCCTCAAAGTGACGCTCCCGGCTCCTCCATTGTTTGCGTGATGATTTCATAATTACACCTCTTTTGCTGTCTGCACGCTTCATCTCCCTCTCTCCCTCTTTCCCTTCCTCTCCCTCTCTCCCACTCACTCTCTCCCTCTCTCTTCCTCTCCCTCTCTCCCACTCACTCTCTTCCTCTCTCTTCCTCTTCCTCTCTCTCTCTCCCTCTCTCCCTTCACCTCTCTCTCACATCTTTTCTGTCTGCACGCTTCATCTCTCTTTCTCCCTCTCCCTTCCTCTCCCTCTCTCCCTCTCCCCCACTCCCTCTCTCCCTCTCTCTCTCACATCTTTCAATATCTGTTTCTCTTTCCCTGTCTTTCTGTCGCTCCCTCTCTCCCTCTCTCTCTCTCTCTCTCTCTCTCTCTCTCTCTCTCTCTCAGGGTTTAATAACAGTTGAGACATCATGCATCTGGCAGGAAGAGTTCTTCCCAGAGCTAAACGCATTTAAGGCCCCGCTCAAATTAACGTCTTTCAGACAGGAGATCAGACAGACAACCATGCAGACATGCACACACACACACACACACACACACACACACACACACATAGAGACACGGACACACACATAGACAGACACACACACACAGACACACACACACACACATAGAGACACAGACACGCACACACACACACAGACACGCACAAACACACACACACACACACATACACACACACAGACACAGACACGCACACACACACACGCACAGACACGCACACAGACACACAGACATACAGATGTCATCAGGCCACAGACAAGTAATTAAATCAAGCTCAGAATAATAAAAGCTCTCTCTCTGTGGTGTGTTCCGTGGTTGTGGGTTGTGTGAGTGTGTGCCTGGGTCTGACTGAGTGTGTGTGTGTGCATTGCATTTGTGTCTGTGTCAGTGTGTGTGTGTGTGTGTGTTTAGTGTGCATATTTTTAAGTGTGTGTGTGTGTGTTTAGTGTGCATATTTTTAAGTGTGTGTGTGTGTGCACACGAGTGCATGTGTGTACGCAGCAGTGAAGCGGCAGGGAACAAAAGCAGCATTGATTGAGTGAGCGGCCAGGCAGAAGTGTGTGTGTGTGTGTGTTTCTCCGACTGAAGTGTGTGTGTTTCTGTGTCTGGGGCTTTGGTGAACAATGGCCCAGCAGCCAGCGCCACAGAGCAGGCATCACATCGCATCACACACACACACACACACACACACACACACACACACACACACACGCACACGCACACGCACACGCACACGCGCACACGCACACGCACACGCACACGCACACGCACACACACACACACATACACACACACACACATACACACACACACCCCCGAGACCCCCTGTCCAGCCCAGAGAGGACACACAACACACAGCGCAATGCCTCCCTTTGCCAGCCCAATAAAAGAAAGAGTAGGAGAGGGGGGGAAGTAAAGAAAAGGAGAAAGAAAAGAAAAGTAAAGTAAAGTAAAGAACTTCTGGAAGTTTCTACTGGTAGCAAAACAAAGTAAACTATCCCCCAGTGCCCCATCACTGTTCATCTGGCCCTAGTAGAGGAGCCTCCCTAACAAGCCCAGCTAGGTGAGTGTGCCCTCAGTGACCCCCCCTGACTAGGGCCCACCCCTGATGGGACAGGTGGGGTGGGGCTGGGATGGGATGGGACGGAGTGGACGGATGAGCTCCTGGCCCTGCAATGGAGCCTCCCTAACGAGCCCAGGTAGGTGAGTGTGCCCTCAGTGCCCCCCCTGTGACTAGCCCCTGATGGGACGGGTGGGGTGAGGGTGGGGTGGGGTTGGGATGGGACAGGATGGGACGGATGAGCCCCTGTTCCGCTTCTGGATAAATCAGGATAATTAGTCCGCAAATGTGCCGGCAAATGTCACCAGGCCTCCGGCGACAGGGTGTGGGGGGTGGGGGGGTGTATGCGAGGACGAAATCACCCCTGGCGAGGGGGTACGTGAGGACAAAAACACCCCAGGCTCTTTCGGAGGGGAGGAGAAAAAAAAGGACAGAAAAAAAGGGCGACAAAACCAAAACAAACATATGATTCAGCTCTTTTTAAGTGTCAAAGTCGTCCCATGTAGGCACCTTCCTGAGAGAGGAGAAAAAACAAAAAACAAGTCCCAACTTAACTTAGACCTTCACCCGAGACTGCAGTGCATGCCAGAGAAGCAGGAAGGGAAGGAGGGTAAAAAAAACCCAACAGGAGTCTCGACCACAGCCCTAATCTTTTTTACATCGACGGGCCTGCGTAATGAGCAGAGAGGTTTTTTGGCTGGCCGCCATTGAGACGCAGAGGAGGGGGTTGGTTGGCGGGGGTGGGGGGGGGCGAAGGATTAGCTCATTAGCAAAGATGCTAGCTCCCGACACCGAAACATACAGTATTCTGTCATTGCGGTTTTTGTCTGTAAAGCCTTTCATGTGGATTGGATTGTTTTCACCTTTGAGCCACCATGACGTGAAAGCGTGACTTTGAAGGTGACAGCAGTGGCGGTGACAGTGGTGACAGCGGTGATGGTGGCACTAGTGGTGGGGGTGGGCTGTCGGAGACTGAGCCGCAACAGGTCTCAGCCACAAGCAAAGCGTGACTCTCAAGGTGACGACATCAGCGCCATAGACTGATCAAAACAAGCCTGAACCACTCCACTGAGCTGTCCAACAGACATGGTGTGTGTGTGTGTGTGTGTGTGTGTGTGTGTGTGTGTGTGTGTGTGTGTGTGTGTGTGTGTGTGTGTGACATGCCTGTCTGTTTTTTTCATTTATCTGATTCTGATGTGGAACAAATGTTGGGACAAACCCCCCGTGACGCTGGTGCTGGTGTGTGTGTGTGTGTGTGTGTGTGTGTGTGTGTGTGTGTGTGTGTGACAAGGTCGGCCGTGGAGCCGAGGAGTGGAGAAGTTGTAGCCATGGCGGACGTCTGTCTTGATACAGGCACATCATAAATCACACACACCCAGCCCGCTTCTCAGCACCCTCCCCTGGTGAACCGCAAGGTCGCCAGCAGTACCCACACACACACACACACACACACACACACACACACTTGCTCACGTTCATACACACAGGAATATGCACCCAAGCACACACACAAACACAAATACACACACACACACACACACACAGATGCACTCAATCACATATATTCTCATATTTCACAGA
>CM059270.1:29281676-29289176 GCA_030347295.1 Setipinna tenuifilis | reverse complement strand
CACACACACACCTATGGAGAAACAGCAGTAACCAGCGTTATGCCCCAGCTATCCCACAATCCCCCACTGCTGCTGTCTCCGCCACCGATGCTGATCCCCTCAGCCTGATCTGATCTGGAGACGGGGGGGGGGGGCAGAGAAAGCTCCCCTGCCCTTATATGGGCGCTTAGAAAGACTACACTTACAGAGACTACAATAGAAGCCATGGCGGGTGACAGAGGAGAGGGGAGAGAGAGGGGAGAGAGCCGGGTGACAGAGGAGAGGGGACAACACACACACCAGGAACAAGGGCCAAGAGAAAGGGAAAGGTACAAATCAACAGAGTTTGAGAGAGATGGAGAGATAGAGACAGAGAGAGAGAGAGATGGAGAGATAGAGACAATGAGAGAGAGAGAGAGAAAGTAAGAGAGCGGGACAGAAGGAGTTAGAAGTCAGACAGAGTGGGAGGGAGAGGGAGAGGGAGAGAGAGTCAGAAAGAAACACAGAAAAAGTAAGAGTTACATAGACAGAGGGAGGGAGAAATAGAGATGTAGAGAGAAAAACAGTAAGCGACAGAGAAAGACACAGACAGTGTGTACAAAATAAGGGGGGAAAAGAGAAAGAGAGAGGGAGAGAAAGAGAGAGAGAGAGAGAGAGACGGAGAGAGAGTGAGACAGAAATTCTGCAGACTGGACGCTTGTTACTCCAGCCATATATTGTTCCCATCTGTGACAGTTGGAACCGATTCTGCCTGTTTCTCTCTCAGAGAGGTTGTGTTTGAAAGGACAGAGATGGAGGCAGAGGGAAAAACACACACACACACACACACACACACACACACACACACACACACACACACACACACTGCTTCCTCTTTAGACCACAGAACAGTGATGTCAGGCCGAATACAGTGGTGAGCAGGGGAACAGAACAGCCTGCACAGAGGGCAGGAACAGAGAGATGAGGAACAAAGAGAAGAGGAGAAGGGAGGACAGGAACTAAGAGACGAGAGTGGAAAGAAGAGGAGAGGAGATTGCAAAAGGAGAGGATAGGAGAGGAGAGGAGGGGAGAGGAGAGGAGAGCAGAGGAGAGGAGAGGAGAGCAGAGGAGATGAGAGGAGAGCAGAGGAGAGGAGAGGAGAGGAGAGAGGAGCAGAGGAGAAGAGAGGGCAGGAGAGGAGAGGAGAGGAGAGCAGAGCAGAGGAGAGGAGAGGAGAGGAGAGCAGAGCAGAGGAGATGAGAGGAAAGCATAAAAGAGGAGATAAGAAGAGAGGAAATGAGATGAGAGGAGAGGAAAGGAAATGGGAGACATGAAGAATAAGACAGAAGAAGAGAATAAAGGGAAGAAGATGTGTTTGATTGATGGACAAGTCTGATTCATTACGCTGAGCTGGTGTGTGCATGTGTGTGCGTGTGTGTGTGTGTGTGTGTGTGTGTGTGTGCGCGCATGTGTGCGTGTGCGCATGTGTGTGTGTGTGTATGGCTCACACTTGTAGCAACCAAAAGGAAGTGTAGGCATGTGTGGAGTGTATAGTGCGGAGGGGATGTGATGCGTGAAGTGGAGAGATAGTGTGATCAGCATAGGTGTGTGTGTGTGTGTGTGTGTGTGTGTGTGTGTGTGTGTGTGTGTAGTGCAGAGGGGATGTGATGCACGGAGAGATAGTCTGATCAGCATAGGTGTGTGTGTGTGTGTGTGTGTGTGTGTGTGGCGTAGAGGGGATGTGATGCACAGAGAGATAGTGTGATCAGCATCAGTGGGCTGCTGTCTGGGGCGCTCCACAGGGAAAGTGTAGCCTAAACAGCAGGCAGATACGGTTACTTTAGATAGGATTGGTTACATCACCCCTGCCCCCCACCTCCCTACACTCCCAGTTCAGACAGCATTGGTTACATCCACCACCGCTCCCTCTGCGCCCCTCCCCATGCCCCTCCATCACCCTACACTCCCAGTTCAGACAGCATTGGTTACATCTCTCCCGCCCCATCTACGCCCCTACCTCCTACCTCCACCCACCCAGTTCAGACAGCATAGGTTACATCTCTCCCCTACCCCCTAAGCCCCCCCCTACACCCTCCACCCCCCCCCCCCTTCAGACAGTATTGGTTACATCTGCCCCCCCCACCTACGCCCCCCCACCTTCCTCCACCACTCCCACTTCAGACAGCATTGGTTACATCTGCCCCGCTCCCCCCACCCCTCCCTCCACCCCCCTGTCTGCCCTCCCCAAGCCCCGGGGAAGGAGGAGACAGTCACCTAATCCACACACACCTTTCACCAGCTCAGCCTCAGTCAAAACACACTCACACAAGCTCTCACACACACGCCCGCCCACACACACAGGCATGCAGGCACGCACACGCCTGCATGTACAGTACGTGCACACACAAACATACTTACACACACACACACACACACACACACACACACACACACACACACACACACACACACACACAGTCAGACACTCACCTGCCCTTAAAAGCTGAGGGCACCAGCAATATAAACCATTTACTGACTATGACACACTGATACTACCTACACTCTGTTCAATAAAAAAGTTGTTTTGTGTAACACATACAGTATCCTCAAATATGCACACACACACACACACACACACACACACACACACACACACACAGGATAACATTTGTGACTAATTTCCTAATTCCTGTAATGAAACCTCAACCTGAAGGAGGACAAACAGCGGGTACCTGAGGCCTACAGCATGCTGCAACAACAGGCCCCCAGAGCTGTTTACAGTACCTGCCCTAGGTGTGTTTGTGTTCCAGTACAAGGAACAAACAAGATGCAATACAAGGAACACACAAACAAACAAACAAACAAACAGAGAGATGCACAAGCAGACAGATAAACAAGCAGACAGATAAACAAGCATATGAGCCAAGGGACGGAGGGTCAGCCTTTGCTCTCAGTGCCAACAGACAAGCACTCCTGCACAGGCGGAAGCTGCAATGGCACTGCCACAACGCCCATGGCCACACTACATAACTAATAATAATAATAATAATAATAATAATAATAATAATATTATTAATAATAATAATAACACTATAGGCTACTAAACGGATATGATTATGATTATGATAATTATTGTGATTATTATCATGATGATGATGCTTAATAATAATAATAATAATAATAATAATAATAATAATATTAATAATAATAATAATAATAATAATCATAATAATCATTATCATAATAACAATCTTTATTTTTATTTCATACACATGATGTGCTTCAACAGTTTGGCCCAGCCCACCCGTTGCTACACCTACGGTCATACATCCGGCCAGTCCAGGTTCCTAAGGTCAGTGTGTCTGTGTCACTGACCCCTGTGCATGTGTCTGCTGAAGCCAGCGTGATGTCCCCTCATCATCTCATCAGCACATCGTTAAGGCTTAACGAGAGGCACGGATGACCAGCCTGACCGCTGATTGACCCTGGTGGCTGTCACGCTAATAGAACATCCACCTTGGCGACCTAGCGATGACCTTTAACCCTGGTGACACGCGCAGTGTGAAAGGGCCAGCATTCAGACATCAGCGGCACGTACATGCTAGACACCCATGTCATGGTGTCTGCAGCAGCTGTCTGGGGAGCAGTGTGTGTGTGTGTGTGTGTGTGTGTGTGTGTGTGTGTGTGTGTGGAGGGGTCTTGACCTTGTGCTTCTGCCTTGACACTTACAGGTGTGTGTGTGTGTGTGTGTGTGTGTGTGTGTGTGTGTGTGTGTGTGTGTGTGTGTGTAGGTGTGTGTGTGTGTGTGTGTGCGCAGAGGTGAAGACCTTCAAAATCATTTTCCACACTCTTCATCTTGACAGACAGAGAATTGCACCGTGGGATGGGCAGACTCAATAACACAGAAAGATAGAGAGAGAGCGAGCGAAAGAGAGAGAGAGATAGAGAGAGAGAGAGAGAGAGAGACAGAGAGACAGAGAGAGAGAACAGAAGCATGAGAAAGGAGGAGCACCTCTCAAACTCCCCCCAAACACCTCTCAAACTCCCCCCAAACACCTCTCAAACAGCCCACCCCCAAACGCCTCCCAAAAGCCCACTCTCTACTCCATCACACAGACATGAAAAGTGAGGCGTGTGGACAGGAAGTAGCTGATCCTTCAGTATGGGGGGGGGGCAGATAGCATCTCTGGGCCTCTTCATATGACAATGAGCCCAATCAAGCCTTATCTCCCCTGCACCCAGCATTAGGCTGGCGAGAAAACACACCACAGTGTGTGTGTGTGTGTGTGTGTGTGTGTGTGTGTGTGTGTGTGTGTGTGTGATGAAGCCATTGCGATCGGATGGGAACATCATCCAAGTGACGCACTCTGGTGAGAAAACACCCGTGTGTGTGTGTGTGTGTGTGTGTGTGTGTGTGTGTGTGTGTGTGTGTGTGTGTGTGTGTGTGTGATGAAGCCATTGAGATCAGATGGATGGGAACGTCATCCGAGTGGCGGAAACAAGAGTTGCCATTGAGTGCGGTGTGGCTGGGTTTCACACTGAACATGCTGGGGAATAAAAAAGGACCCTCTCTGAGATGTTGAAAAGTGTGCACTTCAAAAAGCGGACCACAGTTAATTGGAGTCGGGCTAATGCATGTCAGGGAAAAGAGACATTTGAATCCGAGCCACACAAACTGTCTATGAAAACACTTAAAAGTCTGCAAAATGCGTAGGTCTGATTCATCTACACCCAACTAAGTGTCACATCATGACAAAAACCTGAGAGCCAGTGAGCAGAAACATGCTTTAACCAAGAAAATTAGCATAACAAAGGCCAACACAGACAGGCTGAGATGAGATGAGACCACGCACATCTTTTTGATATGAAAACACACCTGGAAGCCGGCGAAGAAGCTGTCCGAGGCATTAGATTAGAGCCCTTTTATCAGCGTGCGTGTGTTTTTAAATTGTTGTTATGTCTGGCTTTTGTTGGGCGTCCTGGGGAACCGCATGGCTTTTAAAGAAGCTGCCAAAACTAATATCCTGGGAAAACAGCGGCCCAGCTCTCCCCCAATCAGACACCGAATCTTAGACAGCATCTCCCCTCGGAATTACAACACAAATTGTGCACGTTTTTTTATTTTTTAATATTTTTTTCTTAATTCTACAAATTCTCTAGGGATGTGTTTTTTTTTTCTTTTCTTTTTTTTTTACGCGCACGCCTCAAGTACAAAACATTTATCATAATTATCCCGGTCACACAGATACAGATATGAACTGGGCTTGGGCTTTATGACATTAACATCACATCACAGACACCGAATCCCCCCTCCCTCACACACACACACACACACGCACACACACACACACACACACAAACACACCCTCTCTGAAGGTAACTTGTCGCTGGGTATAGGCTTCATTACATCACAGACACCAAATCCCCCCCCCCCTCACACACACACACACACACACACCCTCTCTCCGAAGGTACCTTGTCACAGTTACCTTCGCTATCCTTGAGCTTAGTACAATAACAATTAGATCAATGGGGCTTGGCAGCTTGGATCCTGACCAAATGTCCACTTTGACTGACAGCCCACAAATCTATTCAGGAGGCACATTCAAAGGACTTTGAGTCTCCTTCATTCTCACTCCTTCCTCTCTCTCTCTCTCTCTCTCTCTCTCTCTCTCTCTCTCTCTCTCTGTCTCTCTCTCTGTCTCTCTCTCTCTCTTTCTTTCTCTCTCTCTCTCCCTCTACTCCTCCACTCTCTCCCTCTCTCTCTCTCTCTCTCTCCCTCTACTCCTCCACTCTCTCCCTCTCTCTCTCTCTCTCTCTCTCTACTCCTCCACTCTCTCCCTCTCTCTCTCTCTCTCTCTCTCTCTCTCTCTCTCTCTCTCTTTGTCTCTCTATTCCCCCACTCCCCCCGCCCCTCCTCCAGTTCTCCTTTTCTGCCTTTCACTTCCTCCCACAGGTTTAGCATCTATCATCGAATATGAAATGTTCATTTGTTTACTATGTAAAGCACCATATAGGGGACAAAGCAATGTAACTCACACCCTATGCAGTGAACTATACAGGGAAGGACTCAACACTTCCCCATCAGCTACTCTATCCACCTGTATCCTCTTCTTCCTGTTATTACTAAATAACGAGTCTTTTACAACAACATCCTCAATGGCGTGTTTGTCACCACAACCATAGGCCTAGTGACATACCAGCAACACCACACTGCATAGGGCCTCAACAGCACAGCACCAGCACAGCAAGACCACTGGAGGATAACAGCACATCTGCTAATGATCAACACACTGTGCCTCATGACACATTAGGAGCTGTCATTAGCTCCTGCGCTCAGTGGTGCAGCTACAACACATCAAGGACAGAAAGACAACTAGCGAAAACTCAATCTGTCCCATACGTCACCGTTTTATTTTGTCTTGAACACACTAGAGCCCCCAGTTGTGCATCATGCACTTAGTGGTGCAGTTACAACACATCAAGGAGAGAGACAGACAACTAGCAAAAATTCAATCTGTCCCATACGTTACTCTCTATTTTGTGTCTTGAACACACTGGAGCCTCCAGTTGCGCATCATGCACTCAGTGGTGCAGTTACAACACATCAAGGACCGAGACCCACAACTAGTGAAAGTTCTGTCCCATATGCTAATCTCTTGTGTACTAGAGCCTCCAGTTGTGCAAGCCTGCAGTCCAAGGAGAGAGACAGACAACTAGCGAAAATGCAATCTGTAACACACGTTACTATTTTTCTGTCTTGAATACACTGGAGCCTCCAGTTGTGCAGGCCTGCAGTCTTGTCGGGTTAACACCATGACGCAACAAAGGCCTGAGCTCTGGGCTCTGTGTGCGACAGACGGCACAAGCGAGGACCAATATGGCCGCTGGCATACCTGATAAGGATTCCTATGAATTTCAAACACGCTCCCCCCTCCTTCCCCCTCGGCCCCCCTCGCTCCCCCTCGCTCCCCCCTCCTTCCCCCTCAGCCCCCCTCGACCCCCCCTCGGCTCCCGTACGGGCTGGGATACTCCACTGGAATACAGAGGAGCAGAGGACGGGCAGCGGGCGGGTGACTGGACTGGGAGACTGCACTGGAATACAGAGGAGCGGAGGAGTGGAGGAGTGGAGGAGAGGAGGAGCGGAGGAGAGGAGGAGTGGAGGAGCGGAGGAGAGGAGGAGAGGAGGACGGGCAGCGGGTGACTCGACTCGCTGCCGCATTATTAAATTGCATTCTAATCTGATCCGAGTTGTGCTGTTGTGGAAATAATACCCCAGCCCAACCACCCCCCCCACCAACCCCCCACCCCTCAAAGCTGCCCCAGACGTCTCTGTACAGCCTGTTTGGTCGTAATAAGCAGATCATTATATCTTTCCAATGAATGAAATAAATCATCTGTTTACTGTGAAAGAGCATGAGCGAGCAAGCAAGTGAGCGAGTGAGTGAGCATTGAAACCAACCCTCAGCCCTTTTTTTCCCTCTTTTTGCATGTGTAATCTCCCCCGGCTCTTTGGTCGCTGTGCGTAGGACATGGATGTGT
>CM059270.1:29276676-29279176 GCA_030347295.1 Setipinna tenuifilis | reverse complement strand
AGAGAGGAAGAGAGATGGAGAGAGAAAACACATGGACAGCTGGCTGTATAGGCCTTAACTCCACTCTGCAGTGTGTCTGTGTGTATGCATGTATGTATGTGTGTTTGTGGATGAGAGTGTGCATGTCTGTTTGTCTGTCTGTGTGTGTGTGCCAGGGTGGTGTTGTTCAGACACAGCTGATTGAAGTAGATTTGTGGAGAGAGCGAGAGAAAGAGAGAGAGAAGGAGAGAGAGAGAGACAGAAAGGAGGCTGGAGTAGATTTGAGGGAGAGAGAGAGCGTGTAGGGGCCTTTGTGATGGTGTTGGTGTGTGTGCTGGGAGGAGAGAGATGGGGGGAGAGGAGAGGAGAGGAGAGGTGGAGAGGAGAGGAGTCTGGTCTGAATGTGGGTGTGTGGACTGGACATGAAGAGGGGGTAGAGGGGGCAGAGGAGAGGAGAGGAGAGGAGAGGGGGGAGAGATGAGCAGTGGAGGAGAGGAGTGGAGAGAAGAGAGGAGGGGGCGAGGAGAGGCGTCTGGTCTGAATGCGTCAGCGGGAGTCTGCTATCTTGTGCTCAGCTTGGCCTTTGAGCAGCACAGACCCCCCTCCTGCGCCAGAGCAGCCTAACCAGGCCAGCACGCCGGGCTCTGTGGCCCTCTCTCACACACACACACACACACACACACACACACACACACACACACACACACTCTAACACACAGACACACACACACACACACAGACACACACACACACACACACTCTAACACACAGACACACACACACACACATATACGCACACACACACACATGCACACACACACACACACACACACGCACACACACACACACATGCACTCTCTCTCACACACACTATTATACACACACACACAGTCATGGAGGAAGTAGGGGCCTCCGTGTGTGGCTGTGTTGCTTTAGTAATTAACAGGGTTAAGCGGTTAGTGGTGGTGGGTCAACAGCACTGGGGGCCCTATGAAGGTCATCTGGGGACCCCACTGAGAGACGACAGGACTGGGGGCCCCAAATCTGGGCCCGCCTCCAAACCCCCAGCCTGGAACACACACTCAACACACTCAAGCACCGCTGAACACACACTTAACACACTAAAGCATTGCTGAACACACACTTAACACACTAAAGCACTGCTTAACACACACTTAACACACTAAAGCACTGCTTAACACACACTTAACACACTAAAGCACTGCTTAACACAGCCCCATGCATAGAGAAACACAAGCTTCAATACATAAGGATTGAAACATGGGTCAGCCTACAGTGGGACAACGGCATTGGGGGCCCAAATCTTGGCCCGTCTCCAAACACACACACACACGCATGAACACACACACAACCCACTCAAGCACCACTGAACACAGCCCAACGCAGAGAAACACAAGCCTCAGTACAAAAGCATTGAAACATGGGTCACCCTACTGAGGGACAATGGCACTGGGGGCCCAAATCTCCAAAGCCCGACACACACTCACGCACATACATGCAGAAACACACACACAACACACTCAAGCACCACTGAACACACACTTAACACACTCAAGCACTGCTGAACACAGCCAATGCATGAATAAACACAAGCCCCAGTACATAAGGATTGCAACATTGGTCACTCTAAAAGATCTGCAGTTGTGTGTGTGTGTGTGTGTGTGTGTGTGTGTGTGTGTGTGTGTGTGTGTGTGTGTGTGTGTGTGTGTGTGTGTGTGTGTGTGTGCATCTGTTTGTGTGTGTGTGTGTGTGTGTGTGTGTGTGTTGAGCTTGACAAAGATGCAGCTTTTGCTCCTTCCTCCCCACTGACACAGGCAGGAGAAGGGTGTGACAGGCGTGATGTGCATGATGTGCTTGCAGTAATGTGGTCATTTAAAACGGCTATAACAGAACCTGCAATCATGCTCCAACTTAGCTCCTGGCCACACATACACACACACACACACACACACACACACACAGGGACACACACACATGGACACACACGCACACATGGACACACGCACACACACACACACGCACACACACACACACATACACACACACACACCAAGTCGCCCATTTGCTATTGACGTCATCCATGTTGATGGCTATGCCCTGTCCCCTATTTCATGTCTCTTTGTCAAATATAAAAAGCTTTGTTTCTTTTATAGCCTTGCTAGTTTATGGGATACAATGCTTGACTGTTGTAAAGTGCCAGTCTTACACAATACCTTCTGCTTAGCAGGGAGCCTTGAGCGTGTAGTCTGAATGTTGCTCCTAAATTTGTGGATAAGGTTTAACAAAGATTTTGTCCACATACACACCCTTACACATATTAACTGCTGCACCCCCACACCCTAATACATAAGTAAACACACACACACAAGTATTGACGAAGCACACTCGCACACCCGCACGCACACGCTGCAGCTGGCAAATTTGTCCCAAATCTCACCAGGCAGCAGGTAAATTGCACACGCACACACGCGCGCACACACGCGCGCACACACGCGCGCAC
>CM059270.1:29251676-29256676 GCA_030347295.1 Setipinna tenuifilis | reverse complement strand
CACACACACACACACACACACACACACACACACACACATGCACACCAATATGCACACAATAGCACACACATGTTCATGTTTGCACACAGATGCAAACACATCCACGTACACAGATCCACACAAATACATACTCAAAAGTATGTTTATGCATTTGCATATTCACTGTCAGAATATTCACACATTTGCATATACACTGACCCACAAGCATACATACTGTACGCCCACACAGATATATATAGATATAGATACATGTATATATACATGTTGTAAACATACACGCACACACACACACACGCACACACTCACACACACACACACACACACACACACACACACACACACACACATACATCCACACATCCGCACACGCACACACGCACGCACACACACACACAACTACACACACACACACACACACATCACACATACATATTCTCATTAGTGTTCATAATTTCCCTTTTGAGTAGATATTAGCAATTAAGGAGCAAAGGCACTGTGGACTGTCTCCTCTGGGAGACGGAGGCTGAAATATAGAACTGGTACATGGCAGGTGGCCAGGGATGTGTAGGTAAGGAGATCACACGTTCTTCTCATCCTCCTCCTCCTCCTCTTTTTCTCTTTCACTTACTGCCGATTACTTTAACAACTACAGCAACAGCTTTTCTTTGTGTGAGGACTATTTTTTCTTTTCCTTCTCTTGCTTTCTCGATCTCTCTCTCTCACTCCCTCTCTCTCTCGCTCTCACTCTCTCTCTCGCTCTCTCTCTCTCTCACTCTCACTCTCACTCTCACTCTCTCTCTTACTCGCTCTCGCTCTCTCCCCCCACCCCATCTCCGCCATGCCCCATTCCTTTGCCCCCTCCCCCAATCCCGTTCTGCTCGACTAGGAAACCCATGTTTATTTGGACTGCAGTGGAGGAGAATATTATCACTTTGATGGTTGCCAAGAAAAATAAATCCCCCTTAATTTGGGAATATCTCCCATCCTGATAGCCTTTCATGTGGCTATTCCTCGTGCAGCCGAGCGGCCAGGCAATTAGCATTAATTACTGAGAGTGTGAGGAAGATTTTGATAGCCAAACGAACGCTCTAGCAAATGCTCAAAGGCATTCATCTTGACTCTCTGTTTGCTATTTCCAACTGGGGAACTCCAACTTCATCCGATCTCTTGTTTTTCTTGCGCGGCCCGGCCGCTGAGCATTACTGCTTTGTATTTCAGTGCTGTGATGCCAAAAGCAGAAAAGGACCCTCTGCTCTTTAAGAGAAACATGCACAGCAGTGGAGTTGTTGATCTAAACTCGGCTTGCCCCGCGTACTGGTCCCTGTGGCATAACCCCGTGCCCAGCTGAGGGAGCCATATATCGCAGTGTCATGGGGGGGGTATGGCAAAGTGCTTTATTGCCCTAAAGAAAACATTAATAAACGGCAACATGAGCCATTACAGAGCCGAACACATGTTTACACTAAAGCGCTCTCACACACTGCTGGAAACCCTGGTTTAATTAGGAGAACGGTACGCCCTGCCCACACTCTACACACACACTCTACATGTGTTAACTTCACAACTGCCGAGTGCTTTACTGTCCAGCAACATGCTCCGCCGTGAGACTGATTAAGAAATATTCCACCTCTAAACTGACCAGGCACTCTTAGCCCTAAATGACTCTCAGCAAGCTTGTTTAAACGTACATTTTTAGCAGTGTGTGTTGGCCATGGTAATTGGAGCCTTGCTGTAATCACCACCTTGCTCGGCCATTTACGCTGTGGTAACCCAAGCTGGGCCGTGGGTACGGTTACAATCGTTATGTTTACGTGTGCATGTTCCCAGAGAGGGGAGGCCTGGCTTCACACAGGAAGAGTCCTGCCATGACACCTGAGCAGTTAAAAATGGGCATTTCATAAATTACTACAGCTCATTTGCATGGCTGAACACAGCAAAAATGAAGAGTTACAATTTCAGGGTGAAACATTTGTGGAGCTATGTAAACTCTTTAACAGTGTTAAAGTCAGCCCTCTGTGGATGTTAATTCATCACTCACCACTTTGGTGCATGGCACATCCTTTGCCCAGCAGTTGTTAATTTAATTTTGGAGCTACATAAACCCGTTAACAGTGTTAAAGCCAGCACTGTGTGTTTGTTAATTCAACACTGTTAAACTCAGCTCTGTGTGGGTGTTAATTCAACAGTGTTAAAGCCAGCCCTGTGTGTGTGTTAACTCAACACTCACCGCCTTGGTGCAGGGCACGTCCTTGCCGAGCAGCCAGTTGAGCTCCAGGTTGCCCTCTCCCTGGTAGCAGGACTGCAGGCGCTCCTTGATGCGGGCGTTGATGTCGCGGATGCTGAACACGCACAGCGCCGAGTCGTCGGGCGGCCGGTGGTACTGCTTCTGGCCCTTGGAGAAGACGGTGAAGAGCACGTCGTCCAGGGCGCTGATGTTGAGCGCGGCGGCCAGCACGCGTCCAGGCTTGGCCAGGTAGGCGGCCTGCAGGAGGCGGTACTCCACGCCGTTGCGGACACACCCCACGGGCAGCGAGACGTACGAGTGGAACTTGCGGTCGTCCTTGCAGAGCCGCACGATGCGCGAGGTGTAGAAGAGGTCGGCGGACGAGCCGCTCGGCGACATGCTGTTCTCCGTCTCGGGCTGGACGGTCAGGAAGTAGACGAAGTTGCCGCTGGCGAAGCCGTAGATGTAGTAGATGTCGAAGTGCGAGACGAGTGCCAGCGTGTCCGAGGGGATCTTGATGAGCGACGACACGAAGTCCGTGTGGAGCTCGTAGTCCAGCATGGCGGACGACTCCGGGTCTCGGGGCAGCTTGCGGCTGGAGATCGTGGGGAAGTAGTCCTGCTTGCCGTCCACCGCCGTGCCGATGAACAGCGTGGCGTCCTCGCCCTTGGAGGGCACGATGACCCCGTACATGCTGCCCGTCTGGTTAATGCTGGACATGTAGTGCTCCTTCTTGTGCGAGGGCTCCACCAGGATGAAGAGGTCGTCCAGCCTGAGGAGCTTGCAGACGCCCTGGTAGAGACTCCCGCAGGCCAGCAGCCGGTTCTGGGAGTAGTCGATGAGCAGCAGCTTGTTGACATTGTTGGTGGACGTGAGGGGCTCGGAGCAGGGCTGCACGATGAGCGGCGGGTAGCAGGCCTTGTTGTCGTCCTCGGGGCCCGTGTCGTGCGACACCAGCAGCGTCAGGTTGCCCGAGAGCTTGTAGACGCGGTTCACGGCGCCGAGGTACACCGCTCCGGTCGTCTGGTGGACGGTCAGGTGGTTGAAGGCCCACTCACGCCGCTCGGGGTGGAAGCTGGTGAACGTCTGACCGCAGGATGCCGTCGCCACGGCGACTGCCAAGAGCCAGACGGCACGGCAGAGGAGGACGGCTGGTTCTGGACCGTGTGGGAAAGTCCTCTGTGAATGCCTTGGGGCCTGCATGTTTGACCGGGGTCAGCTGGGTGACAGGTGACTATACAAGGTGGAGTATAGAGGAGGGGATGAGAGGAGCAGCCTCCCTCTTGCTAGTAGTAAAAGTTGGTGCCTCCGGGCACGCGTGTGTGTGTGTGTATGTGTGTGTTTGTGTTTGTTTGTTTTATTTCCTTTTGTTAATCGCTTCCAGCCTTCCAGCAAGGGTCTTCACATCTTTCTGAAAGAGAGTGAGACAGAAGGGAAACACAAATTAGACACGGTGCATCCTGAGCCACACTTTCAATCTCAACAAAAGCAGATAAGAGATCACACCGGGTGGCTGAGAGGCTGCCAAAACTCTCTATTCACACGGAAATAGAGACAGAGAGAGAGCGAGAAAGAGCGAGAGTGAGCGAGAGACAGAGAGAGTGAGAGAGAGCAAGATGACAGCAATATGGAGAATGAGAGAATCAGAGCAAAAAAAGACACAAAGAAAGAAACCGAAAGAGAGAGACACTGAGAGAAAGTGAAAGAGTGAGAGAGAGAAAGAAAGAAAGAGAGAGAGAGAGAAAGGGGGAGACAGAGCAGAGCAGAGCAGAGAGATAAAGAGAGAGGGGTCTGCTAGTGGTGACAGCAGGCCATTGAGGGCAGAGATGGATGCGGAGAGACACAATGGCAGGAAGGGCTCCATCGCTCCATCGGCAGCAGTCCAGCAGGGAGGTAGGCCTGTGGGTGTGTGTGTGTGTGTGTGTGTGTGTGTGTGTGTGTGTGTGTGGTGTTTGTGTGTTTGTGTGCTTGGGCCCCATCGGCGGCGCTCCAGCAGCGAGGTGGCCAGTGGGGTTACACAATGCAGGAAGGCCCTGCTGCGCAGCGGACATGCGCTGGACATTAGCATAGCCATGTCTGACTAGCATAGCACACTGCTCCGCTGGTGACTAACACACACACACTCATACTAACACACATACTCACACACACACACACACACACACACACACACACACACACACACACACACAGTAACACAAATGGACATGCGCTGGACATTAGCATAGCCTCCGCTCCACTAGTGACTAACACACACACACTCATGCTCACACACATACTCACACACACATGTGCTGGACATTAGCATAGCCATGTGTGACTAGCATAGCCTGAGTCACACCGCTCCGCTGGTGACTAACCTCTCACCATCACCTTCTGCTCAATGTGCTTCATGACGGTACACACGCACACACACACATACACACCCACACACTCACACATACACACACATACACACACACACACGCACGCACACACACACACACACACACACACACACACACACACACACTCATACACGCACACATGCACGCACACATGCACACACACACTCATGTACACACACACAAACACTCACACACACACAGTAACACAAATGCACAGACCATCAGAGCAGTACAGTGAGTCACTTTCATAACCAGTGCAAGTTAATTTTCACACAAAGCGATACTCAATAAATTGACATCCGCAATCTATCTATATTTCACCTCCTGAGGATATTTATGCCAATACAACACAAGAACATGTGTTTGAATGGATGAAATGAAGAATAACA
>CM059270.1:29221676-29236676 GCA_030347295.1 Setipinna tenuifilis | reverse complement strand
GGGGTTACGTAAGCACTCGCGGTGGCAGACACAGGGGCTGAAGCGGCGGGGTAATCCCCTCACACACACACACACACACACACACACACACACACACACGCACACACACACACACACATACTCTTTCACATGTGGCCTCGCCGATAGGCCCGCAGCTCGGGCTAATCACAGAAGAACACACACACACACACACACACTGACACACTCACACACACACACACACACACACACACACACAGAAAGAGGGGGGAGTTAGAGGGAGAAAAACAGTGAGAGGAAGAGAAACAAACACATACACACTTCCACACACATGCACGCACACACATGCATTCATACAGACACCACGCACATGTTCCCACACACACTTTTCTCTACAGCAGAGGGGAAGTCATGTACCCTCAACAGCTCTCCACTGCCCTCTCAAACCAGGCTTGCCCTGGACGTGTCAAACTGAGGTCACTGTGAACATGCCCGTGCCAGCACACACATGTGGCTAATTGAAATCGCTAATAAACTGGGAACTTTCACCATTGCACTCACACATAGTAGCTCTTTACTGGGCATAGTGGTTTTATAAATCATCACCTCTGTCTCTCTGTTTCTCTCTCTCCCTCTCTCCCTCTCTCTGTTTCTCTCTCTCTCTCTCTCTCTCTCTCTCTCTCTCTCTCTCTCTCTCTCTCTCTCTCACACACACACACACACATACACACACACACACATACACACACACACACACACACACACACACACACACATACACACACTCGCCCGCTGGGCAAGTGATGGCTTGCTCGTGGTGATGAAATCAATTAGATGCCAACCCAATTAGTCCAGGCCTCTCACTGGCCTCTCAGTGGCCCTCTCCATCTGCAGCCAGCCTGACACACAATGCAGTGGGCACACAGTTGGACCATCACAGCACTCAGCACTCTCAATTTCTCGCTTGCGTTCTCTCTCTTGCTCTCGTTCTCTCTCTTCCTATCTCTCTCGTTATCACTCTTTCTCATTCATTCTCGCTCTCATTTTCTCTCTCTCTCTCTTACTCTCTCTGTCTTTCTCTTTATATTTCTCATTCTTTCTCTCTCTCTGTCTCTCTTTCTTTCATTCCCTCTCTCTGTCTCCTCTCTCTTTCTCCCTCTTTCTCTGTCTCCCTCTCTCTTTCTCCCTCTCATATACTCTCAGCCTCTCTTTCTCACTGTCTGACTAGTGCTCCAGCTCTATTTGAATGCATGACAGTGTGTGTGTGCTGGCTAAAGCATAGATCAGCGGCATATTGCATAGCAGCAGTAGCAGCAGCAGCGTAATGTGTTGTACTGTGTGTCACAGTGACTTTGTTGGCATCTCCGTGGCCCCGACCCTGAACGCGAGCACGAGCACAACGAGGTGTCAAGCGACCGCGTGTCTCAGGAAGCAATCAGAGATCAGACGCTACGACCACGCTTTCGTTTCGCTTCGCTCCGCTGTGGTCGCTTCCACGTCGAGATGATTATCACCGCCACTGCGCTGCCACCGGGGGACAACAGGGGTCGTGACCTCTTCTCTCTTCTCCTGTCCTCTCCTCTCCCCTACTGTCCTCTCCTCTCCTCTCCTCTGCTCTCCTCTCCTGTCCTCTCCTCTCTTCTACTCACCTCTCCTCTCCTGTCCTCCCCTCTCCTCTCTTCTCCTCTCCTCTCCTGCCCTCTCCTCTCCTCCACTCTCCTCTCCTCTCTCCTCCTCTCCTCTCTCCCCTCCTCTCCTCTCCACCGTCACAGCCCTGAAGCCTTGACAGACTACTCCCCCCACCACGAGCAGACGTTGACATGGACACGGACTCGTCTCGGTGGGAGTCCACTATCAACCAGGCGAGGGCGAGCGGATGTATTTGTGGCAGTAAATCTGCCTGAGCTAACACCACACGACCACGGCTGATAACAATGCCCCGTCTTTTTCCCTTTTTTTCACCCCATCCTATCCTATCACAAACCAGCGATGCGAGTACAGGCATACAGAGATGCCCTTCACACTGCAGCCCCGGGGGGGTTAGGGGGGGGGGCAAACAATGGTCCAGTCTCTGTTACCACACACACACACACACACACACACACACACACACACGCACACACTTACACACACTCCCCTTCGGCAGTCTCCACTCACTACATTGGTGGTTGTTTACAATCAGGCACGCTCCTCTGCAGACATTCAGGATATCCTCCATGGCGTCTGCAGTCAAAGAGCGGCCTTCATCAGCAAACACAGGGCCTTCACAGGGGTCAGCACACACAGGGCCATGACACGGGGCAGCCTGAGTGAGAGTGAGCCCCCATGCTGTGGATGAACTCTGCCTGATCTTTCACAGCCCCACCACCCCCACTACCACAACACACACACACGCAAACATACACACACACACATACACACACACACACATTACGATATTATTCACAAGCACACACATGCACACACACACACACACACACACATTAACATATAATGCACAAGCACACACACACACGCACACATGCCCACACGCACACACACATACATACATATATACATTACGATATTATTTACAAGCACACACAAACACACCCACACACACACACACACACTGTGTCCATGAGGCTCAGCAGGGGGTGGTGTGGTGGGAGTGCTGTATCCGCTAGCTCTGAAGCTGTGCAATAGTCGGATAATTTACTGCACTGGGAAGCACAGCAACGGAGATGTGCCAACTAACCCGCGCCACCCCCGCCATGATAAACACACACACACACACACATACACACACACACACATATAAACACACACGTATACAGACACACGGGCGCATACACACACACACACGTAGACACACATACATGTACACACGCACACAGGCATGCACACACACACACACACACACACACACACACACACACACAGGTACACACGTACACACGTAGACACACATACATGTACACACGCACACAGGCACGCACACACACACACACACACACAGGTACACATGCACACACACACACATGTACACACACACAGGCGTACATACACACTGTATGGTTGACAGTTGTCAGCGTGTAAATCACACATGTCCAGCACAAGGCCTCGCTGCTCCCCAGCGCACAGGTCATGGCGAGGCCGGACCTCTCCGCACCACACCACACACCACACCCTCCGCACCACACCACACCGACACCACTCCGCTCCACACACACCGCTCCACTCCACTCTGCTCTCCCTCCTCAAGGCTGTAAGCGGTGCTGGGTATGCCTGCTTAGCATAAACAATATCAGCAGTCCACCGCCATTACTGCCACTTATGCTGTGACTACTGCACTGCACTGCACTGCACAACACTCATTCTGCTGTGTGTGTGTGTGTGTGTGTGTGTGTGTGTGTGGGTGTGTGTGTGTGTGCTTGTGCAGGATATTGTAATGTGTGCATGTGTGTGTGTGTGCTTATGCAAGATACCATGATGTGTGTATGTACGTGTGTGTGTGTGTGTTTGTGCTCATTCTGCTTCTCATGCTGGCTGCCTGTGTGTGGATATGTGGGATATTCAGTATGTGCAATAGCATATGCACATACTGACTACCCCCCCCCCCACACACACACACACACACACACACTGAAGTGAGCAGTTGTATTTGTCATACATATTGGCAGCCAATTAGCCAGAAATCAGCATTCATCCAGCAATTCCAATATTGTGTACAAGTGCGTGCACACACACAGATGCACACACATATACATATGGACTGTCACTCATACAAACCTGCACACATTACAGCACACACACACACACACACACACACACACACACACACACACACACACACATATATATATATATATATATATTCAGATTGTCACTCACAGACACCTGCACACATACACACACATGCACACACACACACAAACACACAAACACACACACACACACACACACACACACAAACCACAAAGGCAAACATCAGAGAGCTGAGTTGAGCCGCGATGCGTGAGCATTAAAGGAAGGCGGCGGCCATAATTTATTCAGAAGCCCCACACACACACACACACACACACACACACACACACATGCGTGAGCATTAAAGGCAGGTGGCGACCATAACTGATTAGGAAGCCCCAGAGCACAGAGGTGGCGGCAGGCAGCTGTCCGTCATCGCTAACTGGCTCCATTCCACCCCCCCTTTCTACCCCCCCATTCTACCCCCACATCCTATCCCCATATTCTACGCCACCATTCTATCGCCCCATTCTATCCCTACATTCTACCACCCCATTCTATCCCTTCATTCTATCCCCCCATTCTACCCCCCCATTCTACCCCCCCCATTCTATTGCTCCATTCTATTCCCCATTCCACGCCCCCATTCTATCCCCCCATTCTGTCCCCCCATTGTACCCCCCAATTCTAACCCCCCCTCACAGAAGCTCGCCCCCGCTTCCATGGCATCCATCTTCTTCTCCTCAACGTGAACAATTCAAGGTAATGAGTACTCAAGGAGCCG
This sequence comes from Setipinna tenuifilis, assembly GCA_030347295.1. NCBI lineage: Eukaryota > Metazoa > Chordata > Actinopteri > Clupeiformes > Engraulidae > Setipinna > Setipinna tenuifilis. The sequence continues at coordinate 29,232,187 of CM059270.1, read as the reverse complement.
ATTTACACACACACATTCAGCCTCACGGAACAGCTCTGAAAGAAAGATGATGACAGAGAACACTTTTGTTTTTTGACAAGACAAGGAACAACAGAAGGATGCAGGTGAATTGAAACCTTTTAGTGTTCACAATAGCTGTAAAACGCAACCAAGATGAGCCACCTGAAGAGAAGAGAGACAAAAATGATCTCATATGATGTCTGTCTTCTTTACGCTGACAGATAAGTGGACAAAGTGTTCCATGAATGCAGCCTGGCCGCCTGAGAGCGAATCTGCCGTAAATTACACACATAACACACTCTACTCTAACATAACATACTCTACTCTATTCTACCTCTTTCCCTCCTCGTCCTCCTCTGCACTCTAAGACACTGACATTGTATCCTGAGTCCAGCATATAGAACATGGAGGAACCTTTTGCTACAGACAGTCACCCTGCCTTGGACGTGGAAGGAAAACAAAAAAGAAAAAGAAAAAAGAAAATGAAGTCTTTCTGCGCTGAGCTCTCTACAAACAAACATACACACACACACACACACACACACACACACACACACACACACACACATACACACGATGTCGGAGCCCTCGCCGCAGGCCATAATTTCATCACAGGTGATGAAACTCCCCCGAATCTAGTGTGTGGGGTGTTACTTAAGCTCATATCCGGCTGGATAAGAGGCAATAACGCCGCGCGCCTCCCCGGCTCCCCCATTAGTCACATGGGACTCACTCAGCCACGGCACAGTGGCAGCCCGGCTTCAGAGGTGCTTAAGCTCCCAGCATCCCTCCCGCTCTCTCTATCGCTCTCTCTCTCTTGATCTCCCACTTTCTCTCTCTCTCTCCCTCTCTCTCTTTCTTGCTCTCTCTGTCTCCTGCTCTCGTTCTCTCTCTCTTCCTCCCGCTCTCGTTCTCTCTCTCTCTCTCTCTCTTCCTCCCGCTCTCTCTCCCTCTCTCTCTCTTGCTCTCTCCTGCTCTCCCTCTCACTCTCTCTCTCCATGAAAGGCTTCCTTCTTTCCTTCCCTCTGCGCCGCACTGCTACACATTCCTCTCCTCTCTTCCCGCTGCGAGCCTGCCGAGTCCTCCATTACACCGAGCGGCCATCGAAGGCCAGAGAGGCCGGAGAGGGCCAGAGAGGGCGGAGAGGCCGGAGAGGCGTTCGGTTCTGGTTCGGGTTTGGTTCTGGTTCGGGTTTGGGTTCGGGTTCAGGTTCGGGTTCGGTTCGGTTCGGGTTCAGTTAGGTGCGGTTCGAGCCGGCCCGGCCCATCTTCAAGCTGCATGCTGCAAATGCATTATGGTGGGGAATGAGTGAATTAATGAATGCATACGCCATTAGGATGGATGCGCCAGGCGGGACTGGGGAGAGGAGCGGAGCCTGACTTAGGCCTGTCTGAGGTATAAATAAATAAAGGCAATTAGGAGATTGTTACACTATCTGGCAGCTGCAGAAGTGGGTCAGAAGCTGCAGGAGAGGATGAAGCAGAGCAGTGGGTTAAGTGTGATTTCCGGATGCGCAGAAAAAGGGGTCAAAACACAATAATCTTCCATTATTCTCAGAGCAATCTGGCTGCTATGTGGAGAAATATCACACACACATACACACACACACACACACACACACACACACCATTATCCAACCATACTGCCGACAGGATAACAAATCAATTGCCGGCGATCTACAATGAGCTAAAATGGAGCCGTGGCCAAAGAATACCGATTGTTGCCGGTAACAATGAACGAAAACGCAGTTTCTTTTTTTCCAAAAAAGGCCTTTTTTGGGGGGGTGCTGTGGCGCAGTGCATAGAGCACCCGTACCATGAATGGGCAAGTGCCCATGGGGACCCAGGCTTGAATCCCAACACTACCCCATCTCTCTCTCCCACTCACTTCCTGTCCTCCTCTTCACTGTCCTCTCTCAAAAAAGGTACACTTAAAAAAAGGCCTTTTTTTGTAGCAGTCGTCTAGTTCCAGAGAAGAGAGAGAGGGGCCATGTTATCAAATCAATTGCCAGCGAACTACAATGAGTTAAAATGGAAGTGGGCCGAAGGATGCTGATTGTTTCCATTAACAATGAACGACAACACAATTTTTTTAATTTTAAAAAAGGCCTTTTTTTCTGTAGCAGTCATGTAGTTCCAGAGAAGAGAGAGAGAGAGGGGCCGCCTTATACCCGGCTGAACCCGGCACACACACACACACAAAAACCATGAGAGAGAGAGGCCGTCTTATACCCAGCTGAACCCGGCGGGCAAGGGGTCAGTGGTGGCCAGGCACCAGAACTGTCCAGTCATGGTTTCCGGAGGGGCCGCGCACACACACACACACACACAAACACACACACACACACACACACACCGCCGCTGCATGAGAACGGGCCGCACAGGAAGGCCGGAGCTCTGGTGGAAAAATAAGAGGCTGTTTCCTGAGCGGGCCGCCCGGGCGTCATGTGACTGCCGTTCCCCCGCCGAGCTCACTTCCTGCTCAAATACACGGCCCTTGTGCTGCGCGCTGTGCCAGGTCCACACTCTCAACCGCCACTGCTGTGTGTGTGTGTGTGTGTTTGTGTGTGTGTGTGTGTGTGTGTGTGTGTGTGCCACAGTCTCTACTGCCCCTGCCACCGCCGCCGCTGTGTGTGTGTGCCAGACTCTGTCTCTCTCTCTCTCTGGCCAGCCTGGTCGTCAACAACTCAAAGGAACATGAAAATCTGTTCTCAGAGAGAGAGAGCAAGAGAGATTGTAATAACCCGTATGATTTTTTGACAGTACTGAAGTACCTTCGAAGAACACAGCGTTATGATTATGAGATGTCCAAACTAGTGTGTGTTCTCTGAAGAGGACAAGAACATTTTCATCTTCAGAACTACAAAATTGCAGTGTGGACTCTTTTGAGACTCAAACTATTCTTTGTTGCTTACTTTGGGGAAACACACACACACGCATACACACACACACACACACACACACACACACGCACACACACACACACACACACAGAGCATCATCAGACACATTTATTACACCTCCAATTCCACAGAACCACCTGCAGAAGAGAGAGGGAGGTGTGTGTGTGTGTGTGTGTGTGTGTGTGTGTGTGGGGGGGGGGGGGGGGGGGGGGGGGGGGGGGGGGGGGGGGGTTGTGGATGATGGTGGTGGTGGTGCAAAAGGGTGGGGGGGGGGTGTAGAGCAACTTAGGAAAGTCACAGTGACCTACAAGCCCATGGATGAAAAATGGCGTGTCATGCGGGTAATACCAGGGCCCCATGTTATTGTCTCTGCTTGGGGACTTGAGAGTAATATGGGGGAGCGGGAGCCAGAGACCCTCCTCTATTATAACAAGCCCGCCGAGATTAAACGCCCAGCACAGCAGCCGGACAGGAGCGGACAGAGCCAGGGCCAGAGTCCTCTCCAAGAGCGCCAAAGAAAGACCCCCCCCAACCCCCCACACACACGCACACACACGCGCACACACACACACACACACACACACACACACACACACACACACACGTGCACACACACACACAAAGATGAGCGGCGTGGAGCCCATTTTACAGCCGTGGAATGTGCTGCCCTTTGGCTCCACAGGGGTAGAAGGAAGCACAGAGGGGGGGGCGGGGGACATGTGTGCCCCCCAACCCCAACCCCAACCCCTAAACCCTACACCCACAAATACCCCTTTTATCCATTTCTGTTCGCTTTAGCATGTTCACCTGCGGCCACAGCGACGCTCCCATCACGCCCTCCCTTTCATCGCCCCCCTCCCACCCGTACCCCGTACCCCCGCCCGTCATCCCGCTGCCCCAGAAGAGATGGGGAGTGCAGCTCACATAAAAGCCTGTGGCTGTCAGGGCTGCTCTGTGTCTGTCTCCAACATTAAATGAAGAGATTTACTCTTTTTTCTCTTCCACAACCGCAGGCTACCCCACCACTACTCTACGGTGCTCCTGGGAGCAGAAGGGAGGAGGGGGTGGGGGAATTGGAGGGGGGCTGAGGGGGACTGGGGGGGGCAGGGGGGGTTCGCAGACAAGAGCCCCCCCAAATGTGCTATGACAGTACTTAAGATTCAGAGCTTGAACCCTTCCCATACATAACAAGGGAGTCTGTCCCACTTGGCAAACCATCCCATTTTTTTTCTTTCTTACTTCCTTTCTTCCTTTTTTTTTTTTGGGTGGCGGTATCCTTCAGAAATCTTCTCGTGCCTTATTTTTAATGGGGAGATTTGTGGCTAATGAAAGCATATTATTGATAATATCGCGCAGAAATCTGGGAGCCCGTGCCGTTACAAAAAAAAAGGAAGGGGGAATTCAAATTCAAAGCAGGCATGTGCTAAATCCAGTCGCACATGTGAGGAGCATAGTAATCGGCCAATCCACACACGCCTACCTCATTACCTGCCTCCGCACCGCAGCACACACACACACACACACACACACACACACACACACACACACACACACACACACACACGTCAGACTGCACTAAGGAGGGCTTTTGGACTCGTCAGACATGTTCCACACAGATGCTTCTCCATCTCTCTCTCTCTCTCTCTCTCTCTCTCTCTCTCTCTACCTGACCCACCGATGTCACCTAGAACGTCTTTGCTGGCAGACAGAAGATGAGCTGGTGTTCTCTCTCTGTCTGCTTCTCACAAAGACGATCGTCTTAAGGCATTGTGTCTGTACGATCGAAAGCTAGTCTGTGCATGCGAGACGATTAAAATGGACTGCATGACGGAGAGAGGATAACACAACAGCTGGAGACGTGAAAAAGAGAATGAGACAAAACCACCACTGGAAAGGGTGGAGTGAGAGTTCATTTATTTATATGTGTCTATAGTATTGTATTGTATAATGTATACTACATGTCTATATGTTAATTGTATAGAGAGCTACTGTGCCATCTACCGGAGTCAAGTTCCTTGTTTATGTACTACTACTACTTGGCCAATACAAGTGCCTCTTCTGATGCTGCAAAAGAGCTGAGCAGGATAGAGACAGACATGGAAAGAAGGAGAGAGACTGACAAGATAAGAGTGAGAGACAGGGATGAAGAGAAGCAGACTAAGAGCAAAAGAGAGCGAAAAAGCGGACAGAGAAAGACAGATGGAGCGAGAGCATGCGAGTGAGGGACAGAGAGAGAGAGAGAGAGAGAGAAGGAAAGCGAAAAAGAGAGAGAGAGATAGAAAGATAGAGAAAGAGAGAGGGAGAGAAAAAGAGAGAGAAAGAGAGAGAGAAATAAAGAGAGAGAGAGAAAAAAAGAGAGGAAGAGTGAGAGAGAGAGAGAGAAAGAGAGAGATAGAAAGATAGAGAAAGACAGAGAGAGAAAGAGAGAGAGAGAAAGAAAGAGAGAACGAGAGAGATAGAGAAAGAGAGAGACAGAGACAGATAGAGAGAGAGAGGGAGAGTTTCAAAGATGGACAGCGAAAGGATTCATGAGTTGGCAAGTCCGGCGGTCGCTGAGTAGGTCGCCCCGTTCTGTCCCCTTACTTAACATTCCGCCCGCGCGCACCACAGACGGTGACCGGGGCGGCCGATGTCACGGGGCTGACGGGGGTCAGACAGGGCTGTCTGCTCAGCACCGCAGCACTCAGGACACTAATGATGGCCAGCGAGGAGCAGGAGCGTAGGAGAGGAGAGGAGTGGAGGAGAGGAGAGGAGAGGAGTGACCCAGCAGAAACGCAGAGGGCATCAAAGAGCATCGCAGCACAGCACTATCATAGCACGACAGCCACCCCCACCCCCACGCCCCCTTCCACCAACTCAGCACTAGGGACACTCAGGCAGAAAAGCAGAGGGCATCACAGGGCATCACAGAGCATCACAGGACAGTGCAGCACATCACAGCATGACACCCTCCCCGACCCCCCCAACACACACACACACACACACACACATACCGGCGTCCCCTCCACCAACTCAGCAGTCACACCACTAATGTAAGCCAGTGAGGTGCATGAGTGACCCAGCAGAAAAGCAGAGGGCATCGCGGGACATCACGGGGCATTGCAGAGCATCATGGAGCATCACAGCACAGCATGACATCCCCCCACCGCCCCCCCTCCACCAACTCAGCACTCATGCTACTAATGAAAGCCAGGGAGGAGCAGAGCAGGAGTGACCCATCAGAAAAGCAGAGGGCATTACAGGGCATCATGGAGCATCACAGCACAGCGCAACACATCACAGCACGACACCCCCCACCACCAGCCCCCACCCTCACTGGCCCTCCTCCACCAACTCAGCAATCATGCCACTAATGAAGGCCAGGGAGGAGCAGAGCTGGAGTGACCCAGCAGAAAAGCAGAGGGCATCACAGGGCATCATGGAGCATCATAGCACAGCACAGCACAGTGCAACACATCACAGCACGACAACCCCCCACCCAACTCACTGGCCCCCCACCCCCCATCAACTCAGCACTGTGCCATGTCAGCTGAAAAGCCACAGCTGGGGGCCAGAGATGATCACATCAGTATGGCGGATCAGGGCAGGGCAGGGCAGGGCAGGGCAGGGTAGCGTAGCATAGCAACATGTAGCTTAGCGTAGCACGGCACAGTCGGTCAGGCGGTCGATGGAACGACGCGCCAGGAGCAGATGTGAACTTTCGCTCTTCAAACGTCAATACAAACATATCCTGTTGCTATGTTACACAAACACCGGACCAGGGGTCACTTCCCCGTCACTGAGTCGGCGCGTTCGCTACGCACAGCTGGGAGAACTGTAAATCAGGGGTGAAGGGTCGCTGGAGTCAATTGAAGCCTGAGGTAAACACAAACATGGTTGATTTAGTAGAAAATGTGACCGTGTGTGCGTGTGTGTGTGTGTGTGTGTGTGTGTGTGTGAATGTGTCTTTTACTGATTAACAACATTAATAAGCTTTTGGGAAAAGCACCACAGAACAATACAGCTGGTTTAAGTTGTACTCAATCACGACAGGATTAATCACATGGGGTTTCCTTTAAGAACACAACATGACCAGGGACTCTGAGCAATCTGATCTGGAACTCACTCCTTAATGGAAATCCTCCGACTATTTGGGAATATTTCCCACTTTCCCACCAGAGGAGGAGGCCTAAACAGTAAGTGTGTGTGTGTGCATGTGTGTTCGTGTGTATGTGTGTGTGTGTATGTGTGTGTGCATGTGTGTGTGTGTGTTTGCATGTGTTTGTGTGTGTGTGTGATTGGTGTGAGAGAGTGTGCGTGCACTTGTGTGTGTGTGTGGGCTAAGCACTGAGCTGATACATGGTGTGATGGTGATCTCCTAAACCCTTCGCGCCCCTGCCCCCTCCTACCTCCCACCCCCCCTCCGTCGTCACTGCGGTTCTCACCAGCACTGTGCCAACATCATAACTTTCATCGAGTGCATGTAACACAACACGTCTCCGTCGCCCCTTTCTTCCTCCGCTTCCTTCCTGTTCCCGTCCTGCTCTGTGTACGACCAGGAGGAACAATCACAGACCATTCCTTCATCCCCCCCTTCCCATCAACACTCCACCCAGCTTCCTCTTCCGACTTCTTTTGCTTTTCTTTTCTCCTCCTCTAAACTGCGGTAGCTATCAGTCAGCGGCAAGTAGAGAAGGGGTAGTCTGCACGGCAAAGTGTGGGGCCCTTAAGACCTACAGCCTGTGTGTGTGTGTGTGTGTGTGTGTGTGTGTGTGTGTGTGTGTGTGTGTGTGTGTGGGATGGGTGGCGTATAGATGAAGTGGGGGCGGATAGGCTAAGGGGAAGGGGGGGGCATATAGGCAAGGCCAACAGGGAGCACTTAGTCACTGTGCTCTGTGGAGGAAACCCGGCACACAGCTGCTCCCAGCTCCAGCCTGCTCCATGTGCAGGGCTGCGTTAGTTAGCACGCGAGACCTCCACTCCCTTCATCCAGCACCAGCCATCCCCACCAGCTCAACTCACATAGGGAGAACATGGGGGACAATCCTGCCTCCCTCCCTGCCTGCCTGCCTGCCTGCCTGCCTGTCTGTCTGCCTGCCTCCCTGCCTGCCTGCCTGCCACAGTCTCCCACAATGCTTTGCTTTCGCTTCTGGGACTAGCTACCCAGCTGCAGGTGTGTGTGTGTGTGTGTGTGTGTGTGTGTGTGTGTGTGTGTGTGTAAGTGTGTGTGTGTGTGTGGGTCATGAAACAAACACATGACCTGCTGGAGCTCATAGCTGCATCTCTTCTCTTCTCTTCTCTTCTCGACTCGCTCATCTTCGCGCTCACTCTGAATAATGAATGCCTGCCACCACTGTCATGTGCAGGGAGGTGGCTGGGTGGGTGGAGGCTGGCTGCTTGGGGGGGTGGGGGTTGGGTGGGGGGGGCTTGTCACAAAAGGAGGCGAGGCGAGGCATCAATTAGTGATGCAAATGGCATGGCTAGCACTAACGCTAACGCTAAGACAAGTTGTGTCATATCATCATGGCAGCCCTAGGCCCTTACGTCTCCGCGACCGCACGACCTGCTGTTCTGTTCTCCGCTTCTCGCCTGGCAGTGATGACACTCTTGCCACGCCATTAACAGGCCGATCGAGATCAACTCCTCTCATTACACAGGCACTTATGATCCAGCTCACTACCCCTGAGGTGGACAAACTGGATTGAGAAAGTAAAAGTCATATCTGCCATATTCCTTCTGCCTGTGCTCCTAACACAGGTGATTTCACTAACTAGCTTATCTACCCAGCTGAAGAGTTATGCTAATTTGGATTGACTGGTTCAGTGCATCAGCTGGAAAAAATATGTGGCAGGACTTTCACTTTCTTAACCCGGGATGTCCACCTCTGCCCGTTCACTATCGCCAAATGTGTTATCACCGGTCAGCCTACAGATGCAGGAGTAAAGAAGAGAAGATGGGCGTGTTGCCTACCATGTGCTGGCTAGGATGAGCTTCCACACTGACACCAAAAGGTCATGGCTCTAGTGTTTCTTTGTGTAGAAATCCGTGATTTAGAAACTGCATCCTCAATTATAGGAGCTACATGCTGGATTATACGGGGGAACAAAACAGAGTCACTGAAGCCGCTCCATCTGCCCAGTGCAGGCCATAGATACGGCCATGTGCGGGGTCCTCACAATAGATAATGTGTACTTCAGCTGTTCACGCCACAATGGTGGCGACAGACATCAGCAAAAGTGAAATAAGAGATCCCTGCAATGCGAGGACAGGTGTCTCTGTGGGTTAGTGTCTGTGTGTCTAAATGTGTGTGTGTGTGTGTGTGTGTGTGTGTGTGTGTGTGTGTGTGTATTCGTAATAGTATATGTGTGTATGTATGTGTGTGCCTGTGTGCATGTATGTGTTTGTCTATGCGTGTGTCGGTGTATACCTACTACATGTATGTAGATGAGTGGAGGAGTGAGTAGTGTATATGGTATCTACTGTGTGTATGTGAGTATGTGTCACTCATGGTGTAACACACTGACCAACCGACCAGCAGCTTGCCTGGGCCTCTGCCCCTGCATTTGTCAGCAGCTGTGGTCAGTGACTACCAGCTCCTCTACGCTACCCTCTAAAGGCCCACAGTCAGTGACTACCAGCTCCTCTACAATACCCTCTAAAGGCCCACAGTGACTACCAGCTCCTCTACACTACCCTCTGAACCACCACAGCTGAGCTGAGCTGAGCCATCCAGCAACGGGCATATGCACACCCCTGTCTCATGCTCCGTGTTCCGTGTTCCGTGTTCCATGTTCCGTGTTCCGTGTTCCGTGTTCCGTGTTCCGTGTCCCACAATGTAGCACTGAACTATACGGCATGACCCGTTAACACCGGTCCACAACCACTTGTTCTCCTCTTTTTCCCACACCACCTGCCCCAAACTACCAACACCCTCCCAACCACCACCACTACCACTGCACCCCCCTGTTTCTATCGCCTACAGAAAACAAAAGAAGAGAGGGATAGGGAAGGGAAGGGAAGGGAGAGGTGGGTAAAGAGGCAGAGGCAAGCTGCTAACGGTCAGCCTTTGAGTAGGCTAAGCTGGAGAACATAAACAAATCCTCACATAAATAAGGAAATACACTAATAAACAAATAAAGAAATAAATAAGCTGCACAACATAACACAAATTCGTTTTTAATTCCCCTCTCTCACAAACAGTATTATTCTTGGGAAATTATTCAGAGGGAAGTATTTAAATGACATTTATTTCCAATATAAAAGTTAATTGCTCGAGCAATACAGCATGAAATATTTAGCATACCTCCAAAAGGAAAACAATAACGCCAGCAACTGAGGGTTTCAATTTTGAGTATGTGTGTGTATGTGTGTGTGTGCCTGTGTGTGTTTGTTTGTGTGTGTGTGTGTGTGAGTGAGTGCATGTAACTGTGGATGTGTGTGTGCGTGTGCATGTGTGTGTGTGTGTGTGAGTGAGTGTTGCTGTGGATATGTGTGTGCATGTGTGCATGAGATAGTGTGTGTGTGTGTGTGTGTGTGTGTGCATGTGTGTGTGTGTGTGTTACATAAGCTGGAGTAGTCATGTATCTCCAGGGGTAGCCCAGTCTCCAGCTCAGAGAAAGGCAGAGGCAGA
>CM059270.1:29214176-29216676 GCA_030347295.1 Setipinna tenuifilis | reverse complement strand
GCCAGGACAGCAAAGGAACTGAGCCCTCGGTAAAAAAGAAGGAAAAGAAGAAGAAGAAGAAGAAGAAGAAGAAGAAGAAGAAAGAAAAGATATATAGAGGAAAAAAAAAACCCCACTGTGACTCTGGGGCACAGACTAAACAGCGATCTGAGTGCCCCATATTCCACACACACACACAAACACACACACATACACACACACACACACACACACACACACACACAACAAAAAAACAGGCAAGGACATCACAACAGTGAGACAGTGAAACAGGAACTGAGTTATTCATAGGCCAAATCACACACACACACACACACGCACTCATGTATCTCATAGGCCAAATCACACACACACACACTCATGTATCTCTTGACATGAAATCTGAGAGAATAATGTTGGCCGGCTCATTCTTCTGCCCAGCGTGAGGTTCGAGCAGGAGAATCTCAGTCTCTATTATACCCTAATTGGCTGGAGCTGGGAACACACGAGCGTTTGGCACATCAACTGCCCCCCCCCAGCATGGACGGACCACACAGAGCCCCCCCCCCCCCCCCCCCCCCCCGGACCACCCAACCCCTACCCCTATCCACCCTAGGGTAACTATAGCAACGGTGGCTAGCCAGGAGTTTTTCATCGAGTGGGGGGGTGGGTTGGACATTCTGTGGCAACGTAGGCAGAGCCAAACCCCTTACTCAAACAAACACACACACACACATAGACACACACACACACACACACACAAACACACCCACACATGCAAACACACAACACGCCAACACGCACACACTCTCGCTCTCTCACACACACACATACACACACACACGTGGGTACACACAAAATGTACACAACACACAAATGTAAAACAAAAGTCCTGGTCTACCTCCTTTCATAGGAGCGCACATATTGTCCACTTCCCCCTTAGACTAAAGCCCATAGCCTGGCATGACACATGCTAATTGATTATTGATGGTGCCAGGCTTAATCCCAGAGCACACACAATAGCGGAGACGCAGACCACATTGGGAGCCTTTCATTTACACACAAAAAGTCATTCAGATGGAGAGAGAGGAGGGGGAGAGGAAGAAAAAAGAAAACAAAAATAGAGAAAATAACCTAACCCTGTGCCAGATTTCACTTGGTGTTTGATTAGAGTGTCTGTGGTCTCGGCTTAGGAACACACACTCTTAGCCCGACTTGCTGTTCGCGAGACAGTGTGTAATGAGGGGTGGCAACGCTTCGGTGGCTCCTACAGAAAGGAACCTAAGCAGGCAAGTACACCGCATCGCACCGCATCGGGCAAACTAAACTAAGCAATCAACACTAGCCATTACTGGACCATTACAGACTCAGTCTCAGCCACCTCACCCTCCGCTTTCAACTCCAGACCTCCACTAGACAGTCTGCTTTACAAACAACTACAACAACAAGCACCTCAGTCAGTGAGTGAGTGAGTGTGTGAGTGAGTGAGTGAGTGAGTGAGTGAGTGAGTGAGTGAGTGAGTGAGTCAGCGAGTGAGTGAGTGAGTGAGTGAGTGAGTAGGTGAGTGAGTGATTGAGTAAGTGAGTGAATGTGTAGGTGACTGAGTGAGCAAGTGAAGTCCCTGTTATTCACTAAGTTGTAGCATGGAGACTACAGATCTAATTACTGAGACGGGGTTACCATGAGGGAGGGAAAGTCACAGAGAGAGAGACATAAAGAGAGAAAGAGAAACACAGAGAGAGGCAGAAAAAGAGACAGAGAGTGAGAGAGCGAGAAACACAGAGAGAGGGAGATAGAGAGAGAAAGAGAGATAGAGAGAGACACAGTGAGAACTGTGAGTGGGACTGATAATGAGCAAGACAAAGGTACAGAGACAGAGAGAGAGAGAAAGAGAAAAACAGAAAGAGGGAGAGAGAGAGTAAGAGAGAGAGAGAGAAAGAGAGAGGGGGAAAAAAAGAGACAGAGAGACAGAAAGAGCGAGAGCGAGAAAGAGTGGGACTGATAATGAGCAAGACAAAGATAGGGAGAAAGAGAGGCGGTGAAGAAAGGCTTGTGAATGAAGTGCAGGAATGAAAAGCTTGTTGTGGCGGGGGGGGCTGATGGGGGGGGCAGCTGCTGGCTGTATGGGGGGACTCTGGCAGTGCACCCACTGCTAAACGTGTGTGTGTGTGTGTGTGTGTGTGTATGTGTGCGTGTGTATGTGTGTGTGTGTCTTTGTGTGTGTGTGCGTGTGTGTGTGTGTGTGTGTGTGCCTCCACATGAGGGGGTGGGGGGGATGTATGGTGGGGCTCTGGCAGTAGACCCACTACTATGGAAACGTGTCATGAAGGCAGGCCCATTAACATCTTAATGAAGGAGACACAAGCCCTGGAGAGGCCTAGCGCCACAGCTAAACGTGTGTGTGTGTGTGTGGGCAGGGTGTACATGTGTGTGTGTGTGTGTGTTTGTTTGGGCAGGGTATGTGTGTGTGTGTGTGTGTGTGTGTGTGGGCAGGGTGTGCATGTGTGCGTCTGTGTGTGTTTGT
>CM059270.1:29206676-29209176 GCA_030347295.1 Setipinna tenuifilis | reverse complement strand
TCCTCTCTTCTCTTCTCCTTTCCCTCTCCTCCTCTCCTCTCCTCCTCTCTCCTCCTCCCTTCTCCTCTCCTCTCCTCTACTCTCCTCTCTTCTCCTCTCTCTCCTCCTCCCTTCTCCTCTCCTCTCCTCCTCTCCTCTCCTCACCTCTCCTCTCCTCTCCTCTCCTCTCTTCTCCTCTCCTCCTCTCCTGTCTTGTTGTTGTTGTGACAGCTGGGCCGTCAAGAGCCTGGGATAAACATTAGAGCCTACACCAGAGAGCAAGGGAGCAAAGAGAGAGCAAGGGAGCGAAAAAGAGAGTGAGAGAAAGAGAGAGCAAGGGAGCGAAAGAGAGAGTGAGAGAGAGAGTAAGGGAGTGAAAGACAGAGTGAGAGAAAGATCAAGTGAGAGAGTGGCAGAGAGAGAGAGAGTGACAGAGACAGTGTGTGTGTGTGAGAGAGACAGAGACAGACAGAGAGAGACAGAGAAAGTGAGAAAGAGAAAGTAAGTGAGAGTGAGAGAGTGAAAAAGAGAGAGAGGGAAAGAGAAAAAGGAGGACGAGGAGGAGTGTGTGTAGGAGTGAATGTGTGACTGAATGCATTTGAAAACAAACTGTGCAAACAAACACTCCACAGATTTGTTATGACCCCGATGAACCTGTGTGTGAGTGAGTGTGTGTGTGTGTGTGTGTGTGTACAAGAAAAAGAGAGTGGGAGAGAGTGGAGTGTGTAGAAGTGCATGTGTGACTGAATGCATTTAAAAACAAACCATGCACATAAATACACAGTCCACAGACCCTATGAGCTGTGTGTGTGTGTGTGTGTGTGTTTGTGGGTGATTGTGTGTGTGTGTGTGTGTGTGTGTGTGTATGCGTGTGTGTGTGTGTGTGTGTGTGTGTGTGTGTGTGTGTGTGTGTGTGTAAGTGTGTGTAGGTGTGAGGGAGACAGGAGTGTTTATGGAAGAGTATGTGTAAGTGAATGCAGTTTAAAACAAACTGTGCGAACAAACACACAGTCGGCAGATTTGAATTAGTAAGTGATGACCTCACCAATGTGTGTGTGTGTGTGGTGTTGTATGTATGCATATGTGTGTCCGTGTGGTGGTGGTTGTGGTGTGTGTCTGTGTGTGTGTGGGGGGTGACAGTTAGATTGTGTGTGTATATGTGTGTGTGGAGGGGGAGGGGGGGGGGGGGTTTGGCAGTTACAGCGTGTGTATGTGTGTGTGTGTGTGTGTGTGTGTGTGTGTGTGTGTGGAGGAGTGGGGTGGGGTTGGGGGCTGGAGAGTGGGTATGCGTCACTGGGTTCACAGATGCTGAGCTTGTGTGTGTGTGTGTGTGTGAAGGGGGGTGGGGTGGTTGCTGGGTACTGTGTAGTGGGTAGTGGGTGCACGTTACTGGGTCCACAGACGCTGTGTGTGTGTGTGTGTGTGTGTGTGTGTGTGTGTGTGTGTGCGCGTCCCTGATTCCGCAGACGCTGAGTGCATGTGCAGCGTTCACTCATTAGGAAATAGGTCAAGCAGTCGCCCTGCACGCATCGCCACTCGTCACAATCGCTCAAGCTAAAGAGCCGCAGGCACAGAGGAGAGGAGAGGAGGAGAAGAGGAGAGGAGAGGAGAGAGGAGGAGAGGAGGGAAGAGGAGAGGAGAAGAGAGGAGAGGAAAGGAGAGGAGGAGAGGAGGAAAGGAGAAAAAGCAGTCGGCCTGCACGCATCACCACTCGTCAAAATCTCTCAAGCTAAACAGCCGCAGGCACAGAGAGGAGAGGAGAAGAGAGGAGGAGAGAGGAGAGAGGAGAGAACGAGAGGAGGAGAGAAAGAGATGACCAGAGAAGGAGAGGAGAGGAGGAGAGAAGGAGAGGAGGAGAGGAGAGGAGAGGAGGAGAGGAGAAAAAGCAGTCGGCCTGCACGCATCGCCACTCCTCAAAATCTCTCAAGCTAAACAGCCGCAGGCACAGAGGAGAGAGGAGAGGAGAAGAGGAGAGGAGGAGAGAGGAAAGAGGAAAGGAGGAAAGGAAAGGAGAGGAGGAGAGGAGGAGAGAGGAGAGAAGGAGAGGAGAGTGGAGAAGAGAAGGAGAGGAGAGGAGAGGAGAGGAGGAGAGAAGAGAAGAGAAAGAAAGAAAAGAAGAGGATAGGATGTGTGGACAGGAGAGAAGAGGAGAGAAAAAGAGTGAAGAGGAGAGGAAAAGAAAGGAGAGAAGAAGAAAAGAGAAGAGAGAAGAGAGAAGAGGAAAGAAAAGGAGAGGACAGGAGAGGAAAAGTGTGACATGCCAGGGGAAGAAAGACACAGAGAGAACAAGAGATGGCCACCGCAGCAGGAGACACAAATGTAATACAAAAAGGGTCAGCGGCATCTCAGCGGAGTGTGTGTGTGTGTGTGCATGTGTGTGTGTGTGTGTGCATGTGTGTGTGTGAATGTGTCTGTGTGTGTGTATGTGTGTCGGTGTGTGCATGTGTGTGTGTGCGCGTGTGTGTGCATGTGTGTGTGAATGTGTGTCTGTGTGTCTGTGTGTGTGTATGTGTGTGTGTGT
>CM059270.1:29194176-29204176 GCA_030347295.1 Setipinna tenuifilis | reverse complement strand
TGACTTTGAGGCTGGACATCACAGGCAGAGTAGCGGTACGACTGAGCTGGCCGGCAGAATAAATCAATCCATAATCATCCTCGCAATCATCCTTGTGAGGTGTGGACCATCACAGTCTGACTTCAAAGAAAAGGTCATGAAACTTTCAGTAAGAGATTTTAAACTTTAATCATTGCTCTGTTTTAGTGGCCTGTGTTCAAGCCCTCCAACACACACACACACACACACAGCAAGCCCAGGAGAACAAAAAAGCTTTTAGCTCCTTCATCTATTAATTGCGCTATCTTTTAGATATTCAAAAGTAACCATTCCTTTTTGCTGCGCCGGCTCTCCGTGTGCTACCATTCCGCAGCCGTCTCTCATCCGAGACCATGACCTTCAGCATCTCCAATTAAAACAAATATTCGTGTACTTATTACTAGTGCTTTAACACACATATCTGTTTAAAACAGGACTCTGAACTGATTGTTGTTTGGCTTATGGTTTTCAAAGTGCGTCCAATTCACAAGGCGAGAATTTGCAATCTGATTGAGGCACTTAAAAGTCAAACGGCTGTTCCGCTTTGAGATGGATATTACAATAATGATGTGCAGGGGTCACGCTTGTGGAGTACAAAAACTAATTTTGCCACAAAAGAAGCGGGCTTTTTACTGTGAATTCAGAGCCATTAATATGATATCTGTCGGCCGCGGCAGATGCAAGTTATTCTTATGCAAATCGAAAGCAATTTTCTTCTCCGGGACTACATTCTTTTTGCTCAGAGTCAATGTCAGGGCAGAGGCGGGAGCCTCTCGGCTGAGGGTCGGAAAATGAAGATTTGTGGGTGCATCTGCTGGTCCGCTGGCACCCCTATATGAGCCGGCGTGGAGAAGAGAAAGGAGCAAGCCTGAATTATTGCTGCTCCGCGACAAAGCACCAGATTCGAGTTACCAGATCCAAAACATTATTTAAGCATAAACGTTTCGATTAGCAATGCCCCGAGAGAACTTCACCTGCCTGATTCAACACGACCTGCTATTTGGGAGATGAGGAGAGAGGAGATAGATAGGTTTCAGGGAAAACATCTCCAACAGTAATAAAAACTCCATTGTCGTGGGGTAATTCAAGAAACTTACAGTGCGCTTCTAGCAACCAATTTTAATCCATCTGTGATTGCGCGCTGCCGGCTGCGTCAGAATAAAAAAAAAGTTTATTTTATGTAAATCAATGCCCATTATCAAGTGAGATTATTTCAGTAAATCGTGTTATCTATTCACTCAAAATGTTTCCATCAAATCCATGCTAAAGAAGGGATTTTTCTCTGAAGATCATTGAAGAGTGGATAAATGCGGTATAAATACCAGTAGGCTACAGAGCACAAACTGACTGTATTTAGGCAGTAGGTTGAAAGGCGGCTATAAGACATCCAGCAACAACCAATGTATTCAATTAGTTGTTTACCAGAATGAATGCATATATTTACAGACTCGGGACACAAAATTAAAATAAATAATTAATTCTTTAAAAAAAAATAAACCACAGTATCCTAATTGTATTGGACCTGCAATGAACCCTCGCCAAATGACCTTATTGCTGGAGCTGACTTATACCCTATAGTCTTTGAAATTCTAGTGGCGATGCCCACTGCCCATTCACACAGCCCGCCTGGCATTATTACACCCATCCATTCAAGGTATCACAATGAAGATGTGCTGTCGCATCCGCACGGCACACCACACCACACCAATGTCCAAACTCAGACCGTCCGTCAACGCGTGGACATACATACCCATCTGAACCAAGCGGCTGCGTGTCGTTTATCAGAGCAATGCAAGTATTGCAATATGCCCGATTAATGATTATCAGTGGGTACACCACACCGGGCATCACCGGCGGGAGCAGCCAACGGCCACTTAGGCAAGCTCAGCACACAGGATACTAATATCCCCAATCCAGGACGCATGACAAATGAACCTGGTGTACTCCATTGTTCTAATTAAAAAGAGCCCTACTACACCGCTGTCAGCTGTACTTAATAGTGGGCTACAGCATCTTACAACACGGAGCCATCAGCGCAAACGAGCCAAGTGCTCTCCATCATCCTGTTCGTTCAATCAAATTTTCTCTATTTGTGAATATTTCAGAACACATCAGCATACTATGGAGCCGACTCCGATATATCATCATCGCACAGCAAAAAAGGTTATAAAAATATTTCTCATTCACCTTTTGGTTCAAAGGAGGATGCGGCTGATTTTCATGCTGGTCACACAGGCGATTTATGTCTCTCCGCTTCCTCTCGCGTGATGGGTTTATTCTCAGTATATCCACGCCAAAACGCTCCTTTCTGACACGGCTGCAAAGTCTAGTGATGATCTTAACCGATGACCAAACGAGACAATTTTACTCTTAATTCCTAGAATATCTCTGGAACATAATGCCGCTTCATTCATTCACTCACTCACTCCGGCGCAGGCTACTGAACGGCTTCCCGGCGCCACAGCTCGAGTAATGTCAGTAATTGATCTATGCAGCAAATTCGGGAACTGTAGATGTCCTCTCGGTCAAAAAATGTCCATCCAAATGGTCACTCATCGGAGCATTGGCAACCACGAGTCGGGCACATTCCATTAGGTCGGACAGCTTCCAGTGACAGCAGTTTTAGACTGGCTTTGCCATCGTCCACTCTCATCAGTTCCGATTGCAACCTTGCTGCAATTCACAAAGACTCACTCTCTCTCATTCGACTTCTCTGAAGGGTTTTTTTCTAGCCCCGCTAGACTGGCACGGTGCTGTGGCGTTTACCAGAGCCTGTCAGCGTACAGTACTACTTGCACACCACAACGTTTAAACCCAACCCACTGCTCTCTCCGCGAATATGGGCTCATTTGCATGTCGCATGCGTTAACCGTTTCAGTCCGAAGCCTCGGAGAACCGCCTTCAGTGCCCTGCGGGAGACCAATGTAATGCATTTGTTTGAGCAACCAGTAGGCTATCTCCCTCTCTGTGGCCAGGGACCATGTGTTGAAAGCGAAAACGTTGAATGGCGACTGGCGAGGTTTTTTATATTTGTAAAATGTGTGCGTTGTCAGGAAGAATTATTTTCTCAAACACCATTACCTCTGATAAATAAGCTCCTCAAGGAATGCATAATGTTTCTGCATTTGTTTGGCCATTATAGCTATTGTAGCTGTGTACATGTCTAAAGCTGGCAAAGCAAGCTAGCGCAGAAACCGAGGAGGGGAATCAAGTCACGGATCAAATGATTGCTTGTTGATTTAGGAGAACAAGTTGGACCTGCATTCACGTCAGCTTTCATGGCCACATCCCACCAATTCATTGAGCGTAGTCTATTAATTCACCAAGTCGAGGAATTTCGTCATGGAAGGCATCTGAATATAGACGGCACAGAGCCACTTTTACGCCGCTATTCTGGATACCTCTGCTGGAGGAGAACACTTCCACATCACCGTAGAGTTATAATGTGCGATTTGCTCTGGGAGGATCTAGTGGCAGCTTACAAACTCTGTAGGTATATTGCCATCTATGGGCAGACCAGTGGCACTGCAGCCTAAAATTAAAGTTGCGCACACATTAGTGGATGAGGTCCTCCTTAGAGATAAAACCTATCAAGGCCACATTATGAGGCCTTTTGTCAGTTTTACAAAACGCACCTTAACCTGGTTAAACACCACACTGGTTATCATGCAGTATTGAGAGTTCAATTGATTTAAAATGGGGCATGCCATTGCACCGGTCAGTATGTTTAAGGCGGGCAGTTTGTTTGAGTGGACCGAGCGATTACTTCCTTCCATGCAATTGATCTTTTTTTCCCCCCAAGAGAAAATTAGAAATAACTCCAAACTTTACTGATGCATAAGAGAGGATATATCATATTTCCGTGGGTCATTAAAAGTGCTAATTATAATGTTCATTTCAGATGTGTAATGAGCCAGAGCTCTCATCTGCGCTGTACTTATCTTTTGTAACGTTCCCATTTGAAGTCCTATTAGTGTCCCTGGTGGGGCCTCGGGAGTACATCACCAGCTTTTAAAACGGACCGATCTGGTTCCACTCTCCCTGCTCCCTAAGCCCTCTGTAGTCTCCCCTGGGGGGGGCGGGACAGTGCCGTCAAAGTGAAGCATAATGAGATGGCGAGCCTGTCTCAGCATAAATGCACTAAATGCCAGACCTCCCCTTCCAAACAAATCATACTAAAGTTGTTTCCGTAAGTGTTCTGGATTCCATTAAGCTTGGCATTCTCCAATCATCTCTCTCTCTGTCACTCTCTCTCTCTCGCCGTCTCTCTCTGTCACTCTCTCTCTCTGTCTCTTTCTCTTCTCTTTCTCTCTCTCTCACACACACACTCTCTCTCTCTCTCTCTTTCTCACTCTCTCTCCCTCCCTCTCTTTCTCTCTCTCTCTTTCTCTCTCTCTGTCTCCCTCTCTCTCAGTCACTCACTCACTCACTCAAACTGCCCCCCCTCCACCACTTAAATTACAGTTTAGCCTCTGGGCGGACGTCCAAGGGAGCATTGTCCTCAGATTTTTGAGTTATTACCATTAGATAAATGCCCTTAACATTTAACCAGGGGGGCCGTCATGTCTCACCTTTGATCGAGCTGTGAAGAGCTCCAGCCATTTGTCTCTCGTTTTAACAGATGAAAGTATTCTGTTGATCCAATTACATGCAAATACACTGAGTCTAAACCCCTGCCTGCTCTTGGATTAATGGACACCATCCAGCTCGCAAGTTTAATGCTGAAACTTCAGAATTGGAATTCTGTCAGTGCTAAGGTGATTTGTTTGCTTTCAAAAAAAAAAAGAAAAAGGAAAAAAAGAAAGAAAGAAAAAAGGAAGAAAATGAAGAAAATGAAGAAAAAAAAAGCCCAAGTCTGCTCCCGATGTCTGTGTTTGTGAGGAGATTGTTAGGCAGGATCCAGGGTCGCCCCATATCCTTATCCTGTGGCCCATCAATAACACACACACACACACACACACACACACACACACACACACACACACACACACGTGTGCACGTACACACACACACACACACACACACACACACACACACACACACACACACACACACACACACATATGAATCCAGGGCCGCCCCATATCCTTATCCTGTGGCCCATCAATAATTCAGAGCGGAGAGAGAGCGGCCCGGTGGCAGCCATCAGAATATCGCCAAAGTGCCAGCGAGGAGGAGAGGAGAGGAGGAGACACACACACACACACACACACGCACACCCAGACCGGTGGCTGTGTAAGTACACTAAAAGCACTGCTCACTTTTAAAGATATAAGGGTCAATAGCTGGAGGGCATCCATATTGAGGTTTCACAGCGCTGCCCCTCCGATGTATCTTAGTCAACCCTCAGCGCAGATAATCAAATGTTGGCCTCTTTAATCCATTGCTCAGTAGCCTGTTTAGAGCGAGCGGTGATTTGTATCAGTCTGGCTATGCCAGGCCAACACTGGGCTTTAATCCAGAGAGAGACAGCCCTACGCATGCAGTGATACGGGAGAATACCCATTGTGGTATGCATGTGTGCGGACATAGGCTGATACACACACTCACACACACACACACACACACACACACACACACACACACTTACAAGTACACATGACTGCACAGCTCACCCCCTTCTTGACACACACACACACACACACACACACACACACACACACACACACGTGCATACACACAAACATGCACTCTGCATATTCCTCTCCGTTTGACATTTAAGTATGTTCATAATGTAGCTCCAATGGAGTAGATCATAATCATAAATCACAGCAAAGTATTTTAGTTGAAAATGTCAATTGAGCTGGGGTAGCATTAACAAAATGCTTATCAAATTATTGCTATATTGCCTGCATGGATCATTGAGTGTCTGCTTGTTTTGTTGATGGAATGTTGTGAAATGGCAAGCAAAGCACAACTAAGAGTAAACTAGCTAATAAGGTCAGGATGTGGAATATAAACACATTATGAAATATTTATGTGGCATTTTTAAGCCATATCTATTTCATAAATTGCTTTCTATGGGAGAAAAATATGGCGGCGCGGCACGGCTAGGCTAGGTATGGGGACGGGGCGGTATAGAGAGAGAGGCTCATTACTTATTTATGAAGTGTTTCGATTCACAGCGGCTGAATGTCAATTTGCGAGCTGTCTCTCAGTAACAGGTGTCATGGTCCGCGCCGGCTTGACTAGAGACCTGCCACAATCAGGGATGTTAGTGTGTGTGTGTGTGTGTGTGTGTGTGTGTGTGTGTGTGACCTGCCACAATCTTGGGACACTTTTCAGACAGCTGTATTATATTCTGCACTGGCTCTGCTCCGCTCCGCTCTCCTCTGGTCCTCTGCTCCTCTCTGCACACAGGTCATGATGGAGCTCCCCTGAAAATATCCTCTCAGAAATAGCTTGTGAAACTAGCCAAGTCTGAGCTGAGGCGAGGCGTGGCATCATCTCAATGATGAGCAGAGCAGTAGCCCTGAAATGCACAGGAAAGCCGTTTGACCAGTAGGAACATTTTCTTTCTTTGTGTGTGTGTGTGTGTGTGTGTCTTCTTTCTTTCTTTCTTTTTTTCTGTTCCGATTTAAAACATGGCACAGGGGAAGGGTCTCGCAGCTCGGAATGCAGAGGGAATAATAAGGGAGGGGGGGGGTCTCCTTCAAGGTTGCCGCGACTGCCAACGCTGGAACCAAAGCTATAATTGGTACAATCCGTGAAACATCATCTCGGGCTGACCTTGACCGCGAATGTAAAGTCTGCACTTAATTACGCCCGCCCGTTCCACTCAGAAGGGGGGCTGCTTGCATTGAAATTGGGTTCAGGGTCCAGATGTTGAAAATAATACATTTATGAAACAAGTTCATCTCTGGATGTTTCAAAAAGAAGTTAATTGCAGGAGGCAGCTCTTGACCTGTGAGCCTGTGAAATGTGATGAAATGAATCATGGACTGACTGTGCGCTTTATCTGATGAAATTAAACACCCCGGCTTCTGAAAAATGGCTATCCAATTTCTTGTTTTCTCTCATTTTCTACAAGCTCTATGGACGGTAAAATGTTTTTACGGCTAAAGCGTGAAATGGCATGACGGGAAGGACAATAGGAAAGAGGAATTTGAAAAAAGTAATAATGAGAAAAATAACTAGCCTGAAAAAAAAAACTGTAATATAATGAGATAAACTGAAATACATTCTCAGACCTTTTGGATTTTCATCCGAAGATTATCATTCAAGATAATTTTTTCAATACTGAAGTTTATCTATATATTTTTACTTTAATTATTAGCGTTTGTTAACCTGGTAAACCAGCCCCTCGTACTTTATTTCATTTTGTACAGAAGGTCTGGCTGAGGTTCCATTGACATGGTTGTCTCAGGCAGAATCGTGCCTAACCAATCAGCAAACAGAGAGAGTGTTCATGAGCAATGACATTGACTTTGTGTGCTACATTTGAATTGTAGTGCACAGGCAGGCTAACTGCATGCCGGGACCAATTGTTAGCAATTGGGTAAAGGCAGATCCAATCGTTTTAAACTTCAGCAGAGTCTACACGTCTAGCAAGAAAACATTTCTCAATACAGCACAGCCATACCGTCTCTGCGTACAAAATGCAGTGTAGTGCGAGGGGCTGGTTTACCAGGCTAGGCGTTTGTATCTATATGATTGATTTAGCGCTGTATCGACAGGCCATTGTGCATCTCTGCCATGGCACTTATCAGAGCAGGGGCCGCCGCAGTCGGGGAGGCCCAGAGTGATGGATGGCTCCCTGGGCACTGATATCGAGGTATCGGGGTCCTGAGCTCCAGATCCTCCACTTGGCCACTGGCTCTCAGGCACCCCACAACCAGCACCCCCACAAGACACACACACACACACACACACACACACACACCCCAGACACACACACACACACACACACACACTCCCCAACCCAACCTCACCCCACCACCCGTCACCCCACCCACCCCCTAATGCAATGCAAAGATAGGCTGCCTGTTGATTGATCGTCCCATAATTCAAATATCTCCTCCGGTGTCGTGATCCATTAAAGCACTTGAACTGGTGCAGATAAGGGGGCAGACGATGTGCAGCTCTGCAGACGTGCACTCTTGTGGAGGGTGTGAGAGACAGGCTGGCTAACCTGACTAACTTCCTGTTAATTAGCTCCCCCCCTCTCTAGTGACCTACACACTGGGCCTACGCCTGACGAGAGGAGGGAAATGGGGTTACTGTATGTCGACTTTCACTTGTTCTCAACTTCGTCATAAAAGTGTGGGCTGAAAGCACAGTGTATTTTGCAACCAAAAATGATTAGTATTGTTGAAAAGACGAGAAAGAGAGCTTTCCTTAGGTATATGGTACAGGGATAGTCCACACAGCATTGGCATGTACACGAGCGGTGAAAAAAAATTGTCTGAATATATCGTTGTGTGTTAAACGGGTTAAAGAGGAAGTTAGCTCTCTGGGATCTCAAGGCCAAATCACACTGCAGCCGTTTTGTAAGGGCTTTCCTTCCATCTCAAAGAATCATCTACTGCTTTTAGATGGAGCCCCATTGGACTCAATGGTGCAAAGAAAGCTTTTTACACGTTGGTTCTTTTATTAATATGGGCCTACGCCTGACGTGAGGAGGGAAGTGTAAGCCTGCGCAAGTTCTGCCAGGAAGACTCTAACATCACGGAAGCGCACATTGCCTTCGGCCAATCAGCGGCCACCACCCGCTTTATAATGACTTGTCTAACTCACCTTCTCCGCTGCTTCAGGTACCGGCGTAATTGAAGTCTCCTCCTCCATCCCCACCACCACCAGTTTGGTCCCTAGTCTACCTGTCTACCTGTCTACCTGTCCGCCCGGGGGGTGTCTCTGGTCCCAGACATGGCAGGATCTGCCGGACCCTTCGATGCTAGACCTGGGCTGATGACTGGACCTACGCCAAAGAATATCTACTTCCTGTAAACCATTGTTAAAAAAATCTGTTTTATTAAATCCCTTAAATCGTACTCCTCTCTCTGAGTCTTTCTGGCTGAAATGGGGTTATGTCTTAAAGAGGAAGTTAGCTCTCCGCGATCTCAAGGCCAACTCACACTGCAGCCATTTTGTAAGGGCTTTCTTTCCATCTCATAGAATCATCTACTGCTTTTAGATGGAGCCCCATTGGACTCGATGGTGGAATCTATACTGCCAGCAAAGAAAGCTTATGTTACACTTTGGTTCTTTTATTAGGATGGGAAGGGAAGTGCTCAAACACAAAATTGTCTCCCATCATTGTTTGGTCACAACATAAAGGTTTATGCGGTTGCACTTTACTTGGATGGACATATAGATGATATGATATACTGAAACTTAAAAAATCCTTCTGTGAAAACGCTGTGTAGTCATCAACCAACAAAAGGACACTGAACTTCAACAAACTATATATAAAGTCTGTAAAAGGACTATCAGAATCAAGTGTTTCTCTTTATATTTGTGCTAGGCTTACATCTTGCTTTTGGTGTACGTTCGGGGTAAGAGAGGGTGCCAGTAGTGTGTGTGCGTGCGTGTGTGTGTGTGTGTGTGTGTGTTTTCGGGGGGGTTGTAGATGCAGGTGTTGTTGACTAGCAGAGCTGGTAGATCATTCAGAAGGATACGGACGGGGGTCCCGTGGGGGAGGGGGTGGGGGAGGGGGTGGGGGAGCAGAGGGAGGGAGTCCTGGCGCGACACAAAGCTGATTTGTTTGGTGATCAGTCCTGCGTGCAGTCCAGGCGCGGGCCAGGAAGAGAGAGGAGAGCGGAGAGCGGAGCACCAGCCGTAATGTGGAACGCTTGCAGGAGCGGCAGCAGGAGCGGCACTCATCCATTTGGTGATCAAAGTGCTCACACAGCAACATCGCATGCCGACTCGGCCCATCCTGAAAAGATGGTGATGGGGGGGTGGGGGTGGTGGTGGGGGGCAGAGTTGGCCTGCTCTTTCATTTATTTCATTCGACCCCCCCACACACACACCCAACCCCCTT
>CM059270.1:29174176-29189176 GCA_030347295.1 Setipinna tenuifilis | reverse complement strand
CAGCGCACCGCGGGAAGTGTTACCGAGAGAGATCGCCGTGGTAGCAACACCTCCAAAATAGCAAGTGAGAATGTCTGCCATGCAGATGGGCGCAGCAGTGTGTGTGTGTGTGTGTGTGTGTGTGTGTGTGTGTGTGTGTGTGTCTCTGCATCAGCGAACAGCCTCAGCTGCCACGAGTGAGTAAGACAACCGACGACGGTTAGAAAACAATTAGCCAATCAGAAGCAAGCCAGCAGCAAGCCGTTTGCAACCTCTGCCTAACGATGACATCACCACACAGGGAGAGAAAGATCCAGAACGATCACAGCTGTTAGAAAGTTTTCTTTTTCAGAGTTGCCTTCTGATAATACACTTGGTAAGAGTGCTTAAAAACAATGCATAGACCTACACACAAATGAAGATGCATGTGTTGTAGTGTGTTTGTGTGTGTGTGTGTGTGTGTCTGTGTGTCTGTGTGTGTGGGAGGGGAGTATTTTAATAAGATGTTTATCAAAATTCGAATCTCAAGGAAATTGCCCGCCATTTGTTCCACTCTGTCCCAGCAGCTCGTTGTGGGTGTGTTGATAATGAATTTTGTTTTAATTAGACTGTTTTCCACACCTCAGCAAGGGACTTTCACCCCCCCATACCCTCACTCTCACCCCCCCAAACGCTGGCTGGTGGCTGCGGGGGTAATGGGGTTGGGGGGGTGGGCAGAGGGACTGACAAAGGGGGGGTGGGGGACGGGGGACGGGGGACGGGGGCCGCGGCACAAATTCGGCACGCTCCACGGAGCCACTTCGCTGTCACACTGGCAGCTATTAGGCAGAATCACGTTGGTTAATGGGCCAATTTCAATGGTGTGTCTTTCCTCTTCCTCCTCCTCCTCCTCCGTCTCTACCTCTTGTTCTTCCTCCTCTCCCTCCTTCTCCTCCTCTCCCTCCCCCTCCTCCTCCTCTTCCTCCACCTCCTCCTTCTCCATCTCTACCTCTTGTTCTTCTTCCTCTCCCTCCTCCTCCCCCTCCCCCTCCTCCTCCTCCTCCTCCATCTCTACCTCTTGTTCTTCCTCTTCCTCCTCCTCCCCCTCCTCCTCCTCCTCCTCCTCCTCCTCCTCCTCCTCCTCTACTTCTTGTTCTTCCTCTTCACGTTTCCCATCATTTCCCTCTCCACTGGAAGGGAAGCACTGGAGGCCATCTTGTGTGTGGTTTTGCATGCTAACCACAGAAGGGCCTTGGCATTGGTGGCAATGCACAACAGCCACAATGGATGGCAAAGCCAAAAACTATATGACTTCCATACAGCCACAGTGGATGGCAAAGGCAAAAACTATACGACTTCCATACAGCCACAATGGATGGCAAAGGCAAGAACTATACGGTACAAACAGTGGTGAACTTTTTAAAGACAGCCAGAATCACACTCGTGCAGACAATGGTAACCAACATGTTGTATTAACCTCGGAGAGTGTACTCTATGTTGTAGAGTGTATGAAGGTTACACAGAATACCAGAGGACACATGCTCATCACAAACACAAACTCATGACTGTAAACTGTAGACTGTTATTGTAATTTTTAAATCATTTGTGAAAAACATCTATTTTTGGGGGGATTGTATGGATGAATTGATACTATATTACTGTTTTTGCTATTTGACATTGTTGTTGCTGCTGTTGCTATTGGCAGGGATTTTTAATGTAAGCTTACTTGGAAGGCATTGCACAGCACAGCATATGAGTTCAAGACAGGCTTCTCTATGGAACCGTTCCATACTACACTCAGAGAGTGCTGAGGGAATCTAAGACCTTTGCTATATTGCATTTTATCCTATTGCATTGAGCCAATGTGCACAGAAATCCTGTCAGCTACAGTATAAGCATGGGTCCTGTCACTATTTTATGAAAACCATTCCAATACAGAGCAAAAGGCTTTTACAAGGACAAGTGCGCAAACAAAGACACTAGCGGGTAACCCATCCGGAAATGAGGAGGCGGTGCCCCTGCTAGTGATGCCGTCTTTTCTTTTATGCGTCGTTAATAAAGAGGCAGGAATGCACAGAGGACGAGGTAATTACATCTGCCTTTACATGCCAGCGCTGCCCATCTCCTGGGGCCAAGGGGGGGAGGGGGGGATTTGGGGGGTCGAGGGGTGGGGGTGGGGATGGGGAGGGTGGATGCAGCGCAGTCAGAACCCAGGTTGATGAGGGCTTATCTGCAACACGTCTCTCAACCTTCACATCATTGTAACACACACACACACACACAAACATGCATATACACAGACACACATATACACACATCTCTCTCTCTCACACACACACACACACACATATACACACACACACACATACACACATCTCACATACACACACACACACATGCACACACGCATATACACAGACTCACATACACACACCACACATTCACACACCACACACCACACTCACACACACCCTCTCCCCACCCCGCGTCCTCATCAGACAGGGATTTAGGGCTGCGTAGGCCTGGCGGGCGTGTCGAGGAGGTGTCACGCCTGCACTGATACCTTAATCCCACATGGCCTTTTACACAGGCACCCACATGGACCACCACACACCGCACACGTCAGATGGAAATGGCACACTGGGTGTGTGGGTGTGTGTGTGTGTGTGTGTATCTGTCTAAGTGTAGGTGTGTATAATGTGAATAATGGTGAGTGTGTGTGTGTGGGTGGGTGTAGATGTGTGTGTGTGTGTGTGTATAGGTGTGTGTTAGTGCAAGAAAAGGATCAGGACGTGACATCCTCAGTAACCCCTCTGTCTCGTCCATCATGGTATTCATGGTGTGTGTGTGTGTGTGTGTGTGTGTGTCAGTGACATCGTCAGTAACCCCTCTGTCTCGTCCATCATGGTATTTACGGTGTGGTGGGAGGTCAGGGAGGGAAGCGTGACAAAAGAAGAATCAGCAGGGACTCAGAGGAATCTCCCGAGGATTGAAATGAACTCGTAATGTGATGGCTTGGCTCAGTGTTAAAACCACAAAGACGTGTAGCTCGATGTCTACTCTGGATGGCTTAAGATTTTTTTTTTCCCCCCTTAAGCTTTTAAAATAGACGTTGATTGATTCTCAGCACGGTTGCAGTTCAATTAAATTATTAGTTAAGAGTAATTATTCTCCATAAGAGTAATTAGTTGATTAAGCTCATTACATAAATCATTAAATGGTGTGGTACGCAAATTAAAATCACGGGCATCACATGATGTATCTTGATAGCGCACATGCAGACAAAGAGGACGAGCATCAACAGTCTAGACCCACTGATGCTAAGCTAAGCTAAGCTAGCCCTGACTGAGACTTACCACTTAACTAGCCCCTAAAATGTACCATCACCAACAATGGTGGACATTGTGTTAATTTGTGTTTTTGTCTACATTTCTAAGCAGATGCTGTTGTCCAACATAATAATATAATATATTAGTAGCCTGGTAAACCAGCCAAAAGGTGGGGAAACATTAGCTTTCATGCTTTTACTAAGGGTTGGTTCAGATGTAGCCTGTTAAACCAGCCACTCGTACTTCATTTCATGCAGAGGGTCTGGCTGTGGTTTCAGTGACATGGTTGTCTCAGGCAGCGTCTTACCTTACTGTTTAGCGAACAATTTCATCCTGGAGGTGAAGACTCTGCTGAAGTTTGAATCGATTGTATCTGCCTGTACCCAATCGCTAAAGTCTGGTCGTGACTCCTTTTGTTTGCTGATTGGTCAGGCAGGATGCTGCCTGAGATAAGTATGTCAATTAAAACCACAGCCAGACCCTTTGTACGAAATGAAGTGTAGGTGGCTAGTTTACCAGGCTACATCTGAACCAACCAAGTATTACTTATCAAAATTACTGATCACACCTAGCTATCTGTCAAAGCGCATAAACATGTCACAAAAACTCAGATTCAATTTATTTTGGAAGACTGTACGTATTTTTTCTATTTTCCTCTGAGTGACAGTCAGGGTAATGGTAATACAGAGAGCAGACATGATCCCATTGTCAGTATAGTGCCTATTATCAGCCATTTCTGTTGCTGTTCCACTTAAAATGGGGCTTTACCTGGTGAAAAAGAAATTATCTCCATGAAAATAGACAAATTCAGCTCCCATACACCTTTGAGTAAGTGAACTTATAAGGTTTATTTTACACTGATTTCATAAACAAATGTCTCTCTGTCACCACCTAGCCGGTAATAGACTTGCTTACCCTAAATGCATACAAATGCAAATAAGTACGTCTCAAGATACAATACACAACACAAGCTGTTCTCACTGTCGGTACAGTTGTTCACTGCTGTCAAGAGTATCTCCTCAATAAGAAGAGCGGCTTTGGCATCTA
This sequence comes from Setipinna tenuifilis, assembly GCA_030347295.1. Classification (NCBI taxonomy): domain Eukaryota; kingdom Metazoa; phylum Chordata; class Actinopteri; order Clupeiformes; family Engraulidae; genus Setipinna; species Setipinna tenuifilis. The sequence goes on along the minus strand of CM059270.1, from coordinate 29,184,842 downwards.
TCTGTATTGATAATGCAGCATCATCCCGCAATGCCTCGTGCCAGCGCAACGCTTGCACTTGTGCATTGGGGTGATATAGCATCCGACACACTCACACACCTGATAATTGACTCTTAATTAAATATTGACTGACATGAGGCTGTTTAGGGGTTCCAGCACAGCACAGCCCTGTCCTGTTGGTTTTCTATGGCAGGCTTGGAGCACTGAGCGCTGTGCTGTGAGCTGAGCAGAGTGAGCGGGCAGGCAAATAAGGGAGTCATGAATATGCATGGGGGGAGTTTAATAAATGAGAAAGACAAACAGGGAGAAGAGGGGAAAGCAGAGCAGTAGCACACTGCCGCTCACCTCTGCTTAGATGCTGGGGGCAAAACCAGAGAGAGAACGATTGTGCATGCGTAAGTGTGTGCGTGTGTGTGTGTGTGAGTGTGAGTGTGTGTGTGTGTGTGTGAGTGAGTGTTTGTGTGTGTGTGTGCATGTGTGTGTGTGTGTGCATGAGTGTGTGCATACATCGCACATCTGTGTGTGCATGTCTGTGTGTGTGCTGTGAGTGACTGTGTGAATATGCATTTATGTGTGTGTGTGTGTGCATTTGTGTGTGCATGTATGTGTGCACTAGTGTGTGTGTGTGTGTGTGCATGTGTGTGTATGTGGAGGTGTGCGTGTGTGCATGTATATGTGCACTAGTGTGTGTGTGCGCATGTGTCTGTGTGTGTGTGTGTTTGTGCATGTATGTGTGCACATGTGTGTGTGTGCATATGTGTGTGTGTGTGTGTGTGTGTGTGTGTGTGTGTGTGTGTGTGTGCATGTGTGTACATGTGTGTGTGTGTGTGTGTGTGTGTGTGTAGGGCGGCTTTTGCAGCAGCTGTCCCCGCTCCTCTGGGCCTCTCCATCAAACTCCTCCATGCAGCACATTTAAATTTAAATTAGATTCATTCAAAGTTTCATTTTTTAATCATGCATTATTCAAAATGAAATCGCTCCCAAGCATACTCCACTGTCTGCTGTAGGGTAGCTTCCTAGGCTATCATTATCTATAGAAATATGGTTACGTATGCACAGCTACAGACTATGCATTTTCGCAGACATTTCCCACATTGTTTTTTTTTTTCCTTTTATTTTTTCACAGGCATGCTTTAAAAAGATGTGTGTGTAAGCAAATAAATAAACAAACAAATCAAAACAAACAGGAAGTGTGTGATAACATTATTAATCATATTTGAGGGGATTAAAAGGGACTGGAAAAAAAGACATATCTGACACACAGCCATTAAACATGTATCTACAACGCCGATGGCCAAAACAGAAAAGACTTCACACACACACACACACACACACACATATACACGAACATACACACACATACACACACACACACACATACACAAACACACACACAAACACATGTTCAACATGTCTTGAAGCTGTAGATGACAGCAAATGGAAATGTACAGCTTTCAAAAGAATATGCTGGCTACGGCTTCTTATGATCATACTTTTTTTCCTGATTGTACCATGCTTGTTCATTTGGAATTTACATTTTTAAAATGCTGCCCAAACAGTCTGGCTGAGCAACACAGCTTAGCGTTGGTACACACATCACACACACAAAAAAGGAAGGAAATTATCCAGTGAAGAGCAGTGAAAAGGTTTTGCAGCGTCTACTCAATCTTTTTACACTTTTTAAACTTAAACTCCTTTACTTCACTTCAGTCTACATCTTGGTCAAAACATCTGACCATCAAGTTGTCTTATGTGCTACACACACCACACGCGGGGACAACTACTGGCTTGTTTTTAGCATTGTAGCATACTACTACGTAGCATCTCAAGCTATCAGGCTAGCTAGCACTTTACTAACATCTACTAACATCTCCTTTACCAAATAAAACAAACATGACTACACTCGACTGCAGCTGCATGTGCCCTCTGCTCCTCCTGAAAGCCAACATGATGACTGAGACTCTTTATTCAAACTAAGCTGCAAGGCTGTTAACAAAATCAAGAATGAAAAGAACAGATTACTCCAATACTAGCCCAACTGCATTGACATTTAAAGCACTGTAGTATTTAAAGCTGTGACTTACTGGTATTAAAATCTGTTAAGGATCTAGCCCCATGCTATATCACTGACACACTGTTCCTTTACATTCCTGCACGATCCCTTAGATCCACTGACGCCAGCTTCCTAATTATTATTATTATTAGTAGTAGTAGTGGTAGTAATACTATTATTATTATCATCAGCCTCATTCACATTGTCTTTCCTGGCAGTTTTCTCTCTCTCTCACACACACACACATACACACACACCAGTCTGGCTCCATGCTTGATGGATTACCACACAGATGTAGCTCTCCATTTCAGCCGCTTCCTGGCTGGCCCTAAGCAGAACCCTTTGCACGCTGACTCTGACCTTGGAGAGGGAGACTGGGCTCTTTCTTCTGCTTGTGTGTGTGTGTGTGTGTGTGTGTGTGTGTGAGAGAGAGTGTGTGTTTGAGAGAGAGAGCATGTATGTGTGTGAGAGAGAGACAGTGTGTATGTGTGTGTGTGTGTGTGTGTGTGTGTGTGTAGGTGCACATGTGTGCTTGTGTGTGCCTATCTGTGTGTACATGCATGTGTATATGTGTGTGTCTGTGTGTGTGCTGGGGGGTAGGGGGTCTGGGGGCATTCTCAAGTGTTCTGGCATGTGTAGGAGAGGCATTTCAGAAGTGGTTTGGTATTGAGGAGGAGAAACTAGCAAACCCACCAACAGAGAACAGAGGTGGTCTGAAAGAGTGCTTACTTGAAGTCGAGAAGAAATAGATTTTTGTGTTTGCTGCAGAGTGGAGGTTACTTCTCTTTCTTTCGCCCTGTGTCTTGAAGTTTTTTTTGCAGTTCTATTTCTTTTCACTTAATCCAACCTCCATTTTTTGTTGGAGGAAACAGAGTGTGTGGTTGTGGGGTATTCTATGAACACATGTGTGTGTACATAGTTCATGTTGTGTGTGTGTGTGTGTGTGTGTCTGTCATCTTCATGACGCACATGATGCAAACCCACAGACACCCAGTCAGAAACAGGCTCTTTCTCTATCTCTCTTTCCCTCTCTCCCATCTCTCTTACACTCTTCTTCTCCCTCTCTTTCTGTCATCTCTCTGTCTCACTCCTTCTTTCTCTATCTCTCTTTCCCTCTCTCCCATCTCTCTCTCACCCTCTTTCTGTCATTTCTCTGTCTCACTCTCCCCTTTTTGCTCTCCCTGCTCTTTAAAATGGTGCTGTCCTGTGTATGTGTGTGTGTGTGGGTATGTGTGTGTGTGTGTGTGTGTGAAGCAGAAGTCTTGAGCTGCACACCAGCATGTGTGTGTGTGCATGTTTGTGTGTGTGTGTATGTGTGTGCGTGTCCACCCGCCCTGTCCACTTGTCTGCATACACACACACACAGACACACATAGACACACACACACACACAGACACACACACCACCCTGTTGACCCGTCTGTGCACACACACACACACACACACACACACACACACACACCACCCTGTCCACCCGTCTGCGTACACACACACACACACACACACACACCACCCTGTCCACCAATCTACGCTCAGACTCGAGACTTCGAGTAGTGTCTGTGTCAGCGTCTCTGCAGAGATGTAAACATCTTGTCACCAGTTGTTGTGGCCCACACTGGTGAAAATGTCAGCTACGCGTTTGTTTTGTACTTTCCCGCTGAGCCAATATTTCTTCCCAAAGTTCACCAAACCAAAAAACTTTTTTCCATTTGGCTCCAGCCAATACCAGCTTTCAGTACAATAGCAATAGGCACACACACACACACACACACACACACACACACGCACAGACAACACAGTTGAGTAACACAGACAGAGAGACTAACGTGAGATGCAAGGTTTGAGAAGTCACATTTGTACCATAAAGTTAAAAAAAGATAAATTGCTAAATGCTCAATGGACCGAAAAAAGTATTCAAGAAATGTTTTCAGAAAAGAAAAAATCTTTGTAAATGTATTAAAATGTAATTTCTGTATCCCTTAATGAAAAAATCATCTTTTACTAAGACTCGCCTACTTTTTTTTTTTTTTTTGTGGACCCTAATTAGTAGACCGAAAAGAAAAATGAAATACTGAGATCTAAAGCTGGTCCTAAAACTGTATTTGGGCTGACACAGGAGAAAGACCTACTTCTCAGCTATAAAAAAAACTTGTCTTCTTGCTTCTTAGAGTCCAATTCAAGCTGACTTTTTAGAAAAATTACTAAATTTATTCAAAATAGTCCTTTTTTTCTTGTCATTCCTTTCTAATTTAACCCTAGCAGTAACAGGTTAGATATCAATTCAAATGTTGTATTGGATGTATAATTACTAAACAGTAATGATGGCTGTGTTTAATCATTAATGTATCACATTGATGTTTAATTATTATTCTTTTTTTATTATTATTTGACTGGACTTATCTACTGGTTGTACTCAAATGCTTCTGTCTCGTACCAGATAAATTTGACCAGGCACGCAGAGTAAAAGCACACAAATGTTACCTTGTGTAGGCATGCAGTTAGACAGAGACACACAGACAGACAGACACACACACACACACACAAGAAACAAACGTACAAGCAAAGACTCATATTAAGGCCTGCTGGTTGTTGTGTGCAATTTGACCCTAGTCCATTCCAGCATTACTGGATCTATCCCACTCCAAATGGCGGCCATTTTTCAGACAACGATTCGCCCCACAACCCCTCTCACAATCCATCTCATTTGACCAGGAAAATAAGTCGATTTGCGTCCGCAATAAAGATTGCCATCCATTAGTGGACTAAAACAATAGCCCCCCCCCCCCCCCCCCCCCACACACACACACACACCCATCCCATTCCTGTGTGCCCCAACCCACACACACACACACACACACACACATACACACACACCCACAAACACACACCATCCCATTCCCGTGCTGCCCAACGCCACCTTAATGTGTTTACGACCGTCCACGCCGGCCAGCGATGTATCCACTCGCCCGTGTCACCGTGGCGCTCAAGTGACCCCGCCATCCGTCTCCGAATGACCGCTGTGGGCGGGGCTACGCACAGGCCCGTTTGAGCGATGGTCCCGGCGTCCGGCACTCTTAATCAAACGTGTCACTGCCACCGCTGGCCAAAACAGAAAAGACTTCACACACGAACACACACACACATATACACGAACACACACACATACACGAACACACACACACACACACACATACACGAACACACACACACACACATATACTCGAACACACACACACACACACACTGTCACCGCTGCTCTCTGCCGTGTCACAGGAGCTAATGAGCTATGGCGCTAACGCATTAGCGGCTGATGTTGATGTGCTTTTTACACCAAAACATGACCGATGCTCCTCCGCGTCTCTCTGGCCTGTCAGACCGCTGATGTGTTTAAGACAAGTCAATGTCATTGGGTGGAGCTGGCTGAGGTGCACTGGGCAGGACTAAATGCCTCTTCTTGAAACTCACATACTGTATGTACCTCCTCATGAACTGCTATCTCTCTTTTACCTCACATTAATATGCTGTCGCTTTGGATAAAAGCATCTGCCAAATGCAATGTAATGTAATGTAATGTTCAAAACATCTTCTTGTGCAGTGCAGAGTCTGTGAACTAGAAACAAACAACACAAAGGCCTGTAGGGCAGCCTGTAGCTCTTACACTTCCACATACAGTAGTTTCTCTGAGAGCTCTGAAAGTGAAAGTGATTCCCATTTGAAGGCAGGCATGAGCCAGCTCTCATGGTTGTTGTGTGCACTCCTTGGTTCAAGAAAAGTAACATTACATTACATTACATTACACTTAGCAGACGCTTTAATCCAAAGCGACTTACAAAAAGGAGGACATAATAAGCTAACAGAGGTGTAGAGGAACACAGACTGCCTTCATACATACATACATGCTTCTTGTATGAACTCCTTGGTTCAAGACAGGTAACGTACGTACGTTTCTTATTGGCCAGGTGGTAAGAGATATTTTGATGCTAAATTAGTCTGAGAATACACCTTATAAAGTTCACTTACTCAAACCAAAGGTTTATAGGACCTGAACTGGTCTGTTTTTACTGTGATAATTTCTTTTTCCCCAGGTGAAGCAGTTGTGTGTGAAGTGTTTTAAGTGGAACAGCAGGGAAGTGGGTGATAATAGGCGACGTGCCAATAATGGGATCACTTCCACTACAACATTAGTTGTGTCAACAAAAGCCATCTGTTAGGAAATGTAAACACAAGACATAAACACTCCCAACATCTGTCAGCATGCATTGCTGGTAGCACCTTTAAACAGCACAATAAATCACCTCCTCTGAAAACATAAATACAAACACAAAATGAGTTGAAATGAGCCAATACCTTTTTTTTTTCACCGAAGAGTCCGAAGTTATTGCAGGAGGACGACTAGGAATACACATGTACGTGCTTCTCAGGGTTGTTCTTCGCTTAGTTTTGTCCTACTTAATGCCGGTGACATTGTCATCCTGTTTTTTTTTAATAATGAGTGTGATGAATCACAATGCATCGAGAAGGTCGGTCCAGCAGCACACTGCAACATAACACTGTGGCTCTCTGAAACAGTTTAACAAAAAAAGGGAAAAAAAGACAAAAATAAATAAATAAATTAAAAAAAACCCTTAAAGCATAAATAAAAAAAGAAAAAAAAAAAAAAACAAAGAAAATAATGAAATAAAAAGCCTTAAAGCAGAGCCAGGCGGGCAGGCTGGCTGGTCGTCAGAGCCAGCAGTGAGGGGCTGCAGGCTCATCTGTGTGGCAGACGGGGCCAGAGCGCTGGTCCAGCAGAGATGCTCGTTTAGACGCCATTATCCTACAATAGGGGAAATGGCCTCTAATTGGCCCTCTAATTGCTGAGTAAATTCACGTTGCGAGCTTTGGACTTGGATGATGATGGAGATGGCGGTTTCCCCTCTCTGATCACTCAGGGCCTCATCCCTCACACAGGCATTAGGTTAAGGGCTGCCATGTGAGCAGATGGGTCTGAGGATATTATAGTGTTAAACACAGACTACCAGGGGCATAAAGATTAAAACAGACAGATAGACAGGCAGACGAATGGATGGACAGACAGATGGACAGACAGACAGACAGACAGACAGACACATACAGATGGGTATCTCAGTCTGAGGATATTATAGTGTTAAACACACACTAACAGGGTGATAAAGATAAAACATGTTTGCCAGATAGATAGATAGGCAGATAGACAGGCATGCAGACAGGAAGACATACATGCACACATACATACATACATACATACATACATACATACATACATACATACATACGTACATACATACATACACACACACACACACACATACATACATACATACATACATACATACATACATACATACATACACACACACACATGCATACATGCATACATACATACATACATACATACATACATACATACATACATACATACATCCTGAAATGGATTAAGGCAAACATCTGCAAACATTTTCAACAATGTTCTTGTCCGATTAAAGTTCACTGAAAAATGTTTGCAAACACACACAGATGGTCTTAGAGGCTACATCTCAGTCAGCATCCATGCCAGTAGATGCGATAGATGCAAACAATTTGACAATGTTTACCATACAGTGTTATGATTTAAAAGCTCCAAGAATTTTCCTTTAAGGTTTGCCACATTTTACCAAATCTTAGGCTGGGCAAAAGCTTAGGTCTGGGCCAAGCTTGACGTAGACAATAGTGTCTTTGTAAACATTTGTAATACAACACACCACAACTAAAGCAACTAAAGCTCCTTACAGACTTGGCCTTTGGAGAAAACCTCAGAAATGTAGGCCAGCAGCCAACACTTTCACACAAGACTGACAACTATCATTTTTCCGTGTTTTTTTTTTTTTTTTCCCGTGCCCTGTTCACATACGAGCTGACCAGCCTTCCCCCACCATGTTTTGACAAGAACTTATTGGCTAGACCACCATGTCACGAACGAGTTTTCTGGACATATCGTTTTGCATTACAACACCTCTGGGGAGAAAGGCTGGAACATTTTCCAGCTCAGGGTTAAGCCTGAAAGCATCTTAATTCCCACACTTGGCTGGTATATTCCGAGAAGGTGATGCAGTAATTAATGCAGGTATGTTGAGTGTGGAGTAAAGTGGTAGGCCTCCTCAGAGAGGAGTCTGGTGGCTTCACACACCTGGATAATTAATGGCCAATATCACTCTGTGCATAAAACCTCATTTATTACTTTTGCCTCACAACTGTGCACCCTACCCCATTTTTATTGCTTTATTCTTTATCTTGTCTTGCACTACTATTTATTCATTCTATGTTGTAAATACTGTATATTCTTTATCCATGTCTATGCTGGAGACGGCGTTGATTTCAGTCTCAATGCACATGTGTATAGTGTACTTGTCTATAGTGATAATAAAGGGCATTTCTATTCTATTCTATTCTATTCTATTCTATTCCACAGTGTTCTTCTTTAAAGAGATTTACCACTTCCTGTTAACATACTTTTACATTCCCCACATTTTTACACATTTACTTACCTGTTAGTAAATTCTAGGATCCAGTTCAGCTTTAATATACTGAAAAGTAGTCTATAGGGAGAGAGTTTTGTATAGCTACCACTATAGCATGTAACTGTGAATATGAATGAAAGCACATTTTGAAGGGTGTTTTGTTCCCTTTAAATGTTATCCCTTTAGTTCTTTGTAGTACCATAGCATTTAAACATTCCACTTGTAATGTGTGGTAAAATTCTCAGTAATTTACATTACGGTATATTATAGTAATATAACAGTAACAACTGTAATTTACCACATACTGTATATTTAAGAGGAACGTGTGTAGAAGGTGACAACCCTCCCCCAGTGTACCCAGCAGTCATCCCTCACGGCCCCCACACAGATAAAGCTGTGGGCCATTGTGTTGTGGCACGGCTGTTGGGGGGGTGGTGAGCATTAATTGCGGGGGCATTTTTCATTATGCTGCACATTTATTAGTGGCACGGACATGTGAGGTGGGCATAAAATGAGCCTCCTTTCTCTCTCTCTCGGGCCCTCTTTCTCTCTATTTCTCTCTCTCTCTCTTTCTCTCAGTCTCTTTGTCTCTCTCTCTCTCTCCCTCTTTCTCTCTCTCTGTCTCTGTCTGTCCCTCTTTCTCTTTATTTCTCTCTCTCTCTCTCTCTGTCTTTCTCTCTCTGCATCCCCCTCTCTCTCTCTCTCCCTCTCTTTCTCTCTCTCTCTGTGCATAAAACCTGCAAACTATTAATGGATTTTCTGATAATTAATTTTTCATTGAGACAGACCTAACTAAACAACAATTGTCCTGTGTTTGCATGGTCATTAATTTTGCATAAGGTGCATTTTTTAATGTTGAATGCTTACATGAAGCTCTCCCACCATATTAGTCATTTTCCAGCCGCACTGCATTTAATGTTACCATCCCCATTACTCATCATTACATTTCACAACCTTTAAACACTATGTGGTCCTATGCAGAGAGAGAGAGAGAGGGAGGGAGAGAGAGGGAGAGAGAGAGAGAGAGAGAGAGAGAGAGAGAGCAGTTGGAGCGAGAAAGAGATAGGTAGATAGATAGATAGATAGATAGATAGATAGATAGATAGACAGACAGAAGGGTAGTCCTCTCTCTCTTTCTCTTTCTCTCTCTCTCTCACAAACACACACACACACGCCAAACACACACACACACACACGCCAAACACACACACACACACACACACACACACACACATACACACACACACACACAAACATGAAGCAGGGCTCTTGAGTGAGTTTGGAAAGTCATGACTAACAATGCCTAAAGTAGAACCACTCCCAGCATCCCATAATAGTTGTATTTGCACCCACAGTGATATACAACAGCTGAGGTGTCAAAGTTTGGCCATAAACTGTAAAGACAAATCTCTTGACAGAAGTGTTGATGCCGTTCTCAAATGCTAATAATTTCTAATCATGCCAGGTTATTTTCGCTCTGTTAAAATAAATATTTCCCTCTGGGAATATTGCAAAGGGCTTATATACAGTATATATACACATACATAACCAAAGAGAGTTGAAGCCCTGATTATGTTATCTTTGCGAAGTCCTTCTTTAAACTTTTCGAATCTTGCTTTTGTCAAAGTCAGTTGAAAGTGTTTTTGCTTGCTCCTCTGGCAGGACATGCGTGAGTATCTTGTTGCTGGCGTGGTGAGAGGAGTGAAGGGAAGGAAGGGAAGGGAAGAGAAGAGAAGGGAAGGGAAGGGGGATATGATTATTTGTAAGCCTACCTGAAGATGCCTCTCCGCATTGATCGTCTGTCTGTAACAAGACGTCTGCAACAGAAGCTCCGGCGAGCAGTTCCTCTCTCTCTCTCTCCCGCAGATGCCAAGACACTCTGCATTACAGATTCATCATTTGATTTGCTCGGAGTGGCCTGTGCACAGGAGACGGGCTGAAGTGGAAACCACCTCGCCTTGTTTAACAAGATTGTGTGGCCAATTACCTTAACAGTGTTTTTAGAAGAGAGAGAGAGAGAGCGAGTGACAGAGAGAGTGGAAGATAGAGAGAGAGAGAGGCATACTGAAAGAGAGGGAGTGATACAGAAAGAGAGAGA
>CM059270.1:29161676-29169176 GCA_030347295.1 Setipinna tenuifilis | reverse complement strand
TGTGTGTGTGTGTGTGTGTGTGTGTGTGTGTGTGTGTGTGTGTGTGTGCATGTGTAGTATGTGTGTGTGTATGTGTATTTATGTGTTTGAATAAAATGTGTTTAAATAAATGTTGTGTGTTTGCTGAGATAGGACTGTTTCAAATGTGCTTCAAGGAAAAAAAAGATCAATTGAATGCGTCAGCACTTGGCGTTTTCCATTAAATCACAATGGCCTCCCCATAAATCTACACACTCACACTGACAATACATGTCCACGCTAACCAGGGTCCTTCAGCCTGAGCTGGTAAACACACTCACAAGGACTTTGAAGGTCACATCAAACATGCACGCCGTGACCCACACAAGGAGATGGTGAGCTGTAGACCTGTTTGTGCCTCTTGATGCTTTTACACCTCTAGTGGACACCACACAATGCACTGTGTGCTTTGTGATCATAAAAGGAAGAAAAGCCACACTGTGTTGTAGTATATGCATGTGTAGTCATTGCAATGCAGGCAGGCAAGCAGGCAGGTAGGTAGAGAGAGAGAGAGAGAGAGAGAGAGAGAGAGAGAGAGAGAAAGAACACACACTAAAGGCAGGCAGAAAGGGAAGAAAGATAGCAGACAGGAAAGCAGGCAGAAACACTTTCTATGAAGCTTGTATTTACAAGAATCTATAAATGCTTATAATGCGTTTATAAGGTACAGAAAGTACTCATTACTATTTATGACTGTACTCCTAAGGCATTAAAATGCTAAAACATTAGCCCAATTCCAACCTCAAGTGATACAGTGCATTCCTGGTTATAAAGCTTTACCTGCCTTACGAGTGCAGTCATGAGTATGTATAAATACTTATGAACAGTGATTTCAACTGTCATTAGGCTTTATTAAGGCGTTATAACACATTTAGGATGCGTTTATAGAGTCTTATGATTACAACCTTCATAAAAAGTGTTACCAAGGCAGGTAGCAAGCAGGGAACAATTAGCAAGGGAGGCAGGGAAGTGAATTGCAGGTGGCACACAGAGGAGTACAAATGCAAATGGTTTGTAATCCACAAAAAATGGGGTTAATTTAAAGATATATATATATATATAAACCAAGCTGTATTAACATGTTTCCGACAGAGGCTAAACACTAATGTGCACCATGAGAAATACTAAATTAGATCACTGAAGCTTAATCTACTTAATCTATTTTTGCAGACCCCCCAAAAAATGGAAATAATGAATGGTGAAAATTAGCACATAAGGTCTGTTTTGAATGCATCAGCAGTTCGCACGATAATGCACATATGATCTAATTAGTGCAGTGGACCTTCAAATGTCTCACAAGAGAGTCTATATACTATTACAACACAGCACTTTATTACTAATGTGAGAACAACGGAATAATGGTGTGTTGACAGTTTCTTCTCTAATATTCTGAGAGATAGCCTGCAGAGGATAAGAGAGTGAACCAGTTGTTGGGAGGGAGAACCATCCAGTGATGGTTAAAAAACCATTTAAGCGCCTTTATTTTTCAGCGTGTATGTGAAAGGTACTTCACATTGGAAATGGTTCTCCAGAGCCTCAGGTCATAATGGGCTATGTTATGTCATACCAACGTCAAATGGGTCCTTGAAGAACTGTTACCTCGATGCTATTTTAAAGCACTGAAAAAGGGTCTTTTATGGCATTACTATGAAGACCTACTGTTGCAGTGTGGCGAAGTGAGCTGTAGCTACACACATGTGTATTCACTCTCATGGGTGCATAATGAGCATAATGTAGCCTTTAGCACTAGCCTTTAGCACTCCTGAAAGTCTAGAGATGACTCCATTGACAGGTACAGTTGTGCTCATCAGTTTACATACCCTGGCAGAATTGATGATTTCTTAACCACTTTACAGAGAATATGAATGATAACACAAATACCTTTTCTTTCACTCATGGTTAGTGGTTGGCTGAAGCCATTTATTGTCAAACACCTGTGTTTACTTTATTTAAATCCCTCTATATGACCCTCTATAAAATGGTTAAAAAATAATCAATTCTGCTAGGCTATGTAAACTTATGAGCACAACTGTATACCGTCTAGTGCAGTAAGGACATCTTGGTCTCTTGTCTCCCTCATGTTATTCCGTCTCCTCCTCTCCCTCATGGTCATGTTCAGTCTTCTCCATATAGGGGCTTCTGGCTCTCGCTCCATACCTCCATACAGGGGCTGATCAGAGGGGGCCGAGGCTGGAGCTGCTGCCCAGCCCAGAGAGCCCAGCGGGGGTTTGAGTGGGGAGCAGCGGCCCCAGGAGCAGGAGGAGGAGTGGTGGTGATGGGGAGACTGGACCCAGGCAATCTGAGAGCCTCATTTAACCCTTCGCCTGCCTCCAGGCAATCTGACCGCCTCATTTAACCCTTTCCGCCTGCCTCCAGAAAAACTAGCAATTGACTTTTGGAGGCAGGAATCTGAGGAGAGTGGTGGAGAGGAGAGGAGAGTGAGAGTAGACAGAAAATTCACTTCCATTTCTGTGTGTGTGTGTGTGTGTGTGTTTGTGTGTGTGTGTGTGTGTGTGTGTGTGTGTGTGTGTGTGTGTGTGTGCGTGCGTGCATGTTTATGTGTGTGTGTGTGTGTGTACTGAGGAATTCATCAGTAAGAGTTATTTCAAGCTTGTGAGAGATTTAGGAGAATTGCTTTTATCATTGTTATTATTCAAGCTGCTGACCAGCGCTTATGATTGTCTGTGCGTGTGTGTACATGTGTGTGAGTGTGTGCATATATGTGTGAATGTGTGTGTGTGTGTGTGTGTGTGTGTGTGTGCGTGCGTGCGTGCATGTTCATGTGTGTGTGTGTGTGTGTGTGTTCATGCGTGTGTGTGTGTGTGTGTGTTCATGCGTGCAAGTTCATATGTGTGTGTATGTACGGAGGGTGGTGAACAAAAAGCATAAGTCCCCCAGCTTCTTCTGCGGCAGTAGGTGTGTGTAGTTAGGCTCCATAATGAGATGAGTGGGGGGCAGGCAGAGAGTGTAGAGTGGGGCCAGGGCCTGTTGGGCTCCTAATTGAATCTAGTCCTCCGCAGTCGTACTCTCTCACCTGCTCACACTGACGCTCACAGAACTCAATCTGCACCAATGGCCTAAATACGGCCTCAGCTCCTTTCCTCTTCTCTCCTCTCCTCTCCTCTCCCATTCTCTCCTCTCCTCCTCTTTCCTTTCCTCTCCTCCTCTCCTCTCTTCTCTTATTTTTCCCTCCTCTACTTTCATCTCCTCTCCTCTCCTCTCCTCTCCTCACTTCTCCTTTCTCCCCTTAGCTCCTCTCTTTTCTTCTCTCCTCTCCTCTGCCCTCCCCTCTCTTCTCCTCTCTTCTCCCTTTGCTTTCCTTTCCTCTCCTCTCGTCTTCTTTATTCTGGTCTCCTCTCTTCTTGTCTCATGCTTCTTCTCCTCTCTTCTACCCTAATCTCCACCCCTCTCTTCTCCTCTACTCTTTCCTCCTTTTCTCCCCTACCCTTCCTTCTCATCTCCTCTCGACCCCTGTCGTTTCTTCTCTCCTCTCCTCTCCTCTCTCTTCACCTCTCTCCGCCGTTTCCGTTCTTTTCCTCTCCTCTCCTCTCTTCCCCTCCCCTCTCATCACATCTTACCCCGACTCCTCTGCTCTCCTTTTGCCCTCTCCATCACTCCATCACAGCATTGTCAGTGGCACAGAAGGAGAGAGAGAGAGAAAAAAGTAACAGCGCAAGAAAGAGGGAGAAAGATATTATTAGAGAACAGAATAGAAATAGACAGAAATAAGAACAGAAAAGAGAACAAGAGAGAGAGACAGAGACAGATAGATAGAAAGAAAAAGTGAAGGAGGCAAAATGGATATGGAGGTTAATTTTCTCCTTTGAGAGGCATGTTAGAGGATGGCACCACAGAGAGACAGAGAGAGAGAGAGACTGACAGAGAGAGAATGACAGAGAGAGAGAGAGAGAATGACAGTGAAAGAATGAGAGAGAGAGAGAGTGATAGTGAGGGAATGAGAAAGAGAGCGAGAGATAGAGCGAGAGATAGAGAGAGAGATAGAGAAAGAGAGAGAGTGACAGAAAAGAGACAAAGAAAGAGACAGAGAGAATGAGAGAGAGAGAGAGAGAAAGAGAAAGGGAGAATGACAGTGAGAGAGTGACAGAGAGTTAGAGAGAGAGAGAAAGAGAGAGAGAATGACAGAGAAAGAGAGAGAGGACATGAGGTGGATGGGCAAAGAGCTGGAGTACCTTAGCGAACAGCAGGTGACAGACTGACAGAGGAGGAATGAAAGAGATGAAAGAGATGAAAAGCACCAGGTCAAAAAAGGAAAATAAAAAAGACGGATAAATTGTCTGAATCGGCCATAACGATGTGGGCTGTTGGAGCTAGAAGCCATCCCCAGAATTGAAGAGTGTGGAAGTAATGATTTGTCTTCTGCCAATCATAAGGATACACTCCCTTTGGATGGATAGGGTGAACAATAAACCTGTGTGTATGTGTGTGTGTGTGTGTGTGTGTGTGTGTGTGTGTGTGTGTATGTGTGTGTGTGTGTGTGCACCATGTGTTTTTGCATGTCTGTGTGAGTGATGCGTGTGTACATAAATGTATGTGTGTCTTTGTTCAGATGTGCACATGCATGTTCATGTGTGTATGCGCACTGCATGTATATGTGTGTGTGTGCAAATGCGAGTATGTGTATGTGTGAATAAGCAAGAGAGAGGGAGAGAGAGAGAGAGAGAGAAAGAGAGAGAGAAAGAGAGAAGGAATGATAGGGATAGAGAGAGAGAGAGAATGAGGGAGAGAGAGAGAGAGAGAGAGAGAAAGAGACACAGAAAGAGAGAGAGAGATAGAGAGGGAGGGAGAAGGAGAGCAAGAGAGTGCATCGTGCTCAGTCCTCAGTAAAGCTCCGTGCGTGCCGTATGGAGTGCACTCGACCTTCGAGGAGACAAGGTTGCGTTCCATCTGCACAGCTGGTGAGGGAAGTTGACAAGTTGCTGTGTGCATTAACGCTGCGGCTCAAGGTCAAGCACCAGGTGATTAGGCCTCCATATATACACCAGGGAATTACTGCGGGGAAAAAAGAAAAAAAGAGAACCAACAGACAGCCTGAGCACCTGGAGGGTTGATTATGCGTTATCGCCAACGAGGCATGAGTCAGAGATCAGAGTGGTATCAAAGTGTGCTGAAATAAAGTACAAAACAGTCACCCCAGTGCACACACACACACACACACACACACACACACACACACACACACACACACAGTCACCCCAGTGGAGTCGCTAAACTTGGAGAGCAGGGCTCATGGCGGCCGCCGACTGTGACACACTGTGTGTGTGTGTGTGTGTGTGTGTGTGTCTGCGTGTGTGTGTGTGCTCGTGTGTGTGTGTGTGTGTGTGTGTCTGTGTGTGTCCGTGTATGTGTGTGTATATATGTGTAAGAAAGAAAGAGAAAGAGATACACTGTTTGTGTATGTGTGTGTGAGAGGAAAGGAGACAGAGAAAGAGAGATGGAGAAAGGGGGAGGGGGAGGGAGAGAGCAAGAGTGTGTGTGTGTGCATTTGTAAGGGTGTCTGTGAGTGTGTGTGTGCGTGTGTGTTCGCGAGAGAGATCAGTCTTTGAGACGGAGCAACATCCTGGAAACGTGTAATCAGTACCTCGCTGCTGTTAATTTGGGATGTTAGCGCACTGGAGTGGGGAATGACATAGGAACCTGTCTCCCCCTCCCTCCTCCTCCTTCTCATCCTTAGACACTCACCCTTCTCTATCTCCCTCCTCCACCTCCACCCCCATCCTCCCCATCCTCATCGTTAGACACTCAGCCATATCCACCTCCCCACCACCTCCACCTTCTCCACCCCCATCCTCCTCATACTTAGACAACCACCCATCTCCAACTTCCCACCACCAATCTCCACCTTTCCACCACCTCCCCATCACCCCATCCTCTTCTTCCTGCAGATAGATATCTTAGACATTCCACCACCTCCACCTCCCCATCCTCCTCATCCCCCAACCTCTTCCTTAGACACTCACCCATCTCCATCTCCACCACCTCCTCCCCTCAACCCACCTCTTCCCTTCTCCCCATCCTCCTCACCCCCCCCCCACCACCACCTCCACCTCCTCCCTTCTCCACCTCCTCCTCCCCATCCTTCTCATCTTTAGAAAAACCAACACATCTCCACCTCTCCACCACCTCCTCCTCCTTCTCCTCCTCATCCTTAGACACTCACCCATCTCCACCTCCTCACCTCCCCATCCTCCTCTTCCTTAGAGACTCACCCATCTCCTCCACCACCTCCTTCTCCCCATCCTCCTCTTCCTGCAGATAGATATCTTAGACACTCCGCCATCTCCACCTCCCCACCACCCCCCCTAAATTGACCTCCTTAGACACTCACCCATCTCCATCTCCACCACCTCCTCCCCTCAACCCACCTCCTCTTCCTGCAGATGGATATCTAAGACACTCAACCTCCACCTCCCCTCCACCCCTCCACCCCTCCCCGCCCACACCTCCCCTCCCCCCCTCCCCCCCGCGAGGCTCCTCTTGCACACGGGGGGCCCTGCGCTGGAGACGGCTGTCAAACGGGGGACGGGGCGCTGGTGTGTAAGGTGCACATTATCCCCTTCGCTTCACCACTGCCACACACTCACACACATGTTCACACACACACACTCACTCATGTACACACACACACTCACACACATGTTCACACACACACACTCACTCATGTACACACACACACACACACACACACACACACACACACTTCACCACTGCCACACACTCACACACATGTTCACACTCACACACATGTACACACACACACACTCACACACACACACACACTCACACACACACACACACACACACACACACACACACACACACACACACACACACACACTCATAAGCTCTGGGGTGTAAGGTGCACATTATCCCCTTGGCTTCACCACTGACTCCGGAATGCGATCATGAGCATCACACATGACCTGACAAACAACATGTGAAAGGAGAGGTGGGGGCAGAGAGAGAGGGAGAGGGAGAGAGGGAGGGAGAGAGAGAGAGAGAGAGAGAGAGAGAGATGGAGAGAGAGAGATGGAGAGAGAGAGAGAGAGAGAGACAGAGAGAGAGAGAGGGTGAGGGAGATAGAAAGAGAGAGACTTTTTTGACGTTTTAAATCCCTTTATTGAAACATCTTGGAAAGAAAGATAAATCAGAGAGACAGAGAGAGAGTTAAATAAAAAAGAAAGAGGAAGAGAAAGGAAAATTATGATTAGAGAGAGAGAGAGACAGAATGAGTGAGAGAATTACACAGAAAGAAAGGGAAATAAACAGAGAGTGATGTGGCCTTTATGCTTTGAAATTTCATTAAAATAATTTCTGCCATGAAGGGTAGCAAAATGGACCTGCAGTGGAGGTGATTAAAAATACCTACAGTTGACCAGGGCAATTTGGTAACTCGGACATGCTGTCTGTCATGCATTTGACACACTTAATTGCTCTGTGGGGTCTGGAAAGAGCATGTTCATG
>CM059270.1:29151676-29156676 GCA_030347295.1 Setipinna tenuifilis | reverse complement strand
AGGCAGGCAGGCAGGCAGGCAGGCAGGCAGGCAGAGCCCACACTGGGCCACGGCGGCTGCTTTGAATAACAATGCAGGCAGATGCACAAGTAGCGCCATAATGGCAGAGCCAGGTCTGCGCTAGGAGCGGAGGGAGGGAACGGGCAAAATCGACAAGTGTTAGTGGGAGCTGGTGTAGTACCCACACCCCCACCACCCACCCACTTCCACTACCACCGCCACCACCACAACCCAATCCTTTTTACCTGGCATAGTACCCCCACCCCCCCTTTCACTACCACTACCACCCCACCCCAATCTTTTTTACCTGGCGTAGTACCCCCAACCCCAATCCCACTACTACCCCACCCCCCCCACCCCAACCCAATCCTTTTTACCTGCCGTAGTACCCCCAGCCCCACCACCCATTCCCACTACCACCCCCCCCCCTTCCACCACCACCCCACCCCATCCCTTTTACCTCCCTCCGCCCACGCCCTAGCTGCACCCCCAGACCCCCACCCCACCCCGCCGCCATTCCATTCCATAGTCATGTGAGTGTATCGCTTTGGCATGCGGGAAATTACCCTTGCCCGGATCCCCCCACACTCCCCACCCCCAACCACCACCCCCAACCCCCCACAAACCCTCTGGCTGAAATTTTCAGTCTTAATCAAAAAGCTCATTATGGCCAGCGCAGGTCGTCCATTCTTCAAGTCCCCCAGACCGGCGATACGGCCTCCCCAGCACCGATGTAATTATCGACAGGAAGGGAAGGGAGGGAAGGGAAGGGAGGGACTCTGTCGCCTATGGCTGTGGCTGTCGCACCAGCCTGCTCTTGAATGCTTTTCCTGTGTATACTCCACAGACAGCTATTCACCCTTTTCCATCTCTCTCTCTCACTCTCTCTCTCTCCATTTCTCTCTCCCTCCCTCTCTCTCTGTCTCTCTCTCTCTTCCTCTCTCTGTCGCTCTCTCTTCCTCTCTCTCTCTTTTTGTTTCCCTCTCCATCTCTCTCTCTCTCTTTCTCTCTCCCTCCCTCCCTCTCTCTCCATCTCTCTCTTTCTTTCTGCTCTGCAGCCCCTGTGCCAGCAGCAGTGGCAATGAAATTGACTAGTGTGGATTTGAGACTGCATATATGTATGTATGTATTTTTTTTTCTCTGCAAATAAAGACATTCCTCACCGGAGCTGGCGTCTGACATGGCTAAACCCTTGTAGTAGGACATGAGTGGATGGCTGGGAGCCCTGTGGAGGGATGTGGAGATGCCATTTTAACATTGTAACATTGCCTGCATCCTCTCAATGAGAATGTGGAGATGGCATTTTAACATTGCCTGCATCCCTTCAATGAGGTCACACAGGGAGATTGCCCGTCAGACACACGCTGTGCTAATACACACCACACCTGTCCATCAGAGACACCTGGCCATCAGAGACACCTGGAGATGACACACACCTGATGGGGCATTAAGTGAGCTCTAGTCAGAGAGGTGGATGTGCTCAACTCCAGACAATTAAGTCTTTGCCTGCACAAAGAGAACAATAACTGGATCAAGGAAAAATAAATGCACTCTCAAGTACTATTTCTTACAGTGCGTTTTATTTAAAGTGACAGCATGTCCAAGGCGGATGCATTTTGTTGAGAAGGCGCTGAAGATGGTGTCTTGGACATGCTGTCAGTTTGAATAAAATGCAAGAAATAGTACTTGAGAGTGCATTTATTTTTCTTTGATCCATGAAGTGAGCTCTACCAGGCAATGCTGCAACTGGGTAAAGCACATTAAGTTAACATGTATGACTGTGATGCGATAGCATTGGTAGGAGTATGGTGGCGGCCAAGGAATATACACTCATCAGCTTACTCACTTATATGTTCATGAGGCAGACTGCAATGCATCATGGTCTATGTCAATCTAGTAGTGTATGTAGTACACATGTACTGGAGTCCACATTTTGCTGCATCGATTTCAATAATTTGTTAGTGTACTATACAGTCAATGACATTTAGAGGTGAGAGGTTAAACAGTGTTTCAATACTCCCTGTATAGTCCACTACATACTGAACATGTTCAATACTCCCTGTATAGTCCACTACATACTGAACATGTTCAATACTCCCTGTATAGTCCACTACATACTGAACATGTTCAATACTCCCTGTATAGTCCACTACATACTGAACATGTTCAATACTCCCTGTATAGTCCACTACATATTGAACATGTCCATGTTATCGACATAGCCATGGTGTTACCGGGATCAACTGGAATGTCCATTGTACAGTTCCTATTGCCATGGTGACCAAATAAACCGTACAGACATACTCTAAGTTATCAAAGATCAAAGAAACTAAGATGCCCTCTACATGCCAACAGGTGTGGACAATCTTGTCTTCAGAAAGCAAAAGTCTTGGCATGAATCATTTTTAGGTATGCCCTTAAACAGCTGATTTACCTGCGTAGGTAGCTCCTCTACTTGGCTCATGTGCACGAAATGGAGTTTTATATCTCCAAGCTAGGTTGTCCACCTCTATCAGTATAGCCATAAAGTTAACTTAGAGTTAAGTTATTAAAGTTTTACTTTAAAGGTAGTTGGCCTGATACGGGAGCCACAGATGTCTTATTTGATCTTGCTAGGTGGAGTTTGAATGGCACTGAAACATAAGGACATGAAGGTAGCATAGGAGAGTTGTGATGAACCAAAACAAGGTGTGTATGTGCATGTGTATGTGTAGCATGCTTTTGTTTTGCACTACACCAGATGGGCATCCATATGTATATCACAGCTGGGTTTGAGACTACTCCCCCCACAAAGCTTCAGAGGCACATGACAGATCACGGTTGCCCCAGACGGCTGTTGGAGGCCTGAGAGGTGTGTGAGGAGAGAGACTGAGCAGGAACAGTTGGAGAACACTGACAGACATGATGTTACCAAGCGACAACATTCCTAAACAATGACTCCCCAATGACAGCCCAAACTAAACGTTCTAAAGTTGCAATACCTCACATGTCCATTGGGGGCAGGGTGCAGAAACGAGCAACTTCCTATAGACTCCTATGTTAAAAAGTCAGTTTTCACAGCAAAAATAAACATATTTACAGCCTGGTATACAGTATATGTTGGTGTGTTTTGGTACTGTTCCAGTCCATAATAACTCTGAGGGGGTTAGATTATTTTATAATCCATTGGTTTAATCCCAAAATAATTTACATTGACATTAATAGAATAAACCTCCAATTTAAGTCTCATCTGCTCTGTGAAAATGTCTTGATGCTTGATGTCACAGAGGGTTTGTCCAGTTCTTTTAAATACAGTGCATGTATACAACTGAATTTCAAACAGATGGGATTGAATTCTTTTGCACCACAAAGCTTCAAAGGCACATGGGAGAGAGAGGCACAAACAAAAGCTGGTATACTCAAGCCAGCCATGTTGAAAGGATGCAGCTGGTCGTTATGCTGTGGCATGGACGGGATTGGTTTGGAGAACATGGATGTTGTGTTTGACATGCCAACATGGCTCCCGTGTTTTGATCCAAGTCTGTTGGCAGCAACAGATTGCGGGGAACAGGGAGGGAAGCGGTTCCAGCCTGTGACATCAGCACAAAAGAGTTTGCTTCAAATAACAAGACAGCCATTTTGTTTGACCTTCTGTTCCATTTGCTGTGGGTTGTTTTGTTCCAACAGCCTACTGAACGCAGACTGTTTTTTTTTGTGGTTAAAAGGAAATGCTTGTCCACCCCCGCCACCCCCCAGCCCCCCGGCCCCCAGCCCCCCACCATTTCCTTCAGTACATTTCATAGTCTGCATGTAAACGATGTGTGCGGTTGCAAAAGCCGTATGTATGTATATGCCAGAGCGAGTCACCTTCTCCTGTAGACACCAGCGTTCTCACCTGCCTGTAAACGCCTCATTTGGATTCCCCTCGCTTTGCTGCCCTGTGCTTCCATGAGGGGTGATGACACCCACTGTTAGTCCTCACGTACAGGGGAAATGTTGTTTTGCAATAAGAGAAACAACACAAACAAGGCATTTTAGACACCTGAAATATCAACCAGAGACGTGCAATCTGAGGAAGAATAGCTAATCTATCTCATTAAATGGGTATTTTTAATTTAATATGTGTAATATGTGTGTATTTAATTTTAGGATTAGTGGCTTCTTTAGACTAAGTGCACCTAATGAGTTAATCTAACCTTCCAGTTAAACAGCAAAGCACAAACATTTTTAGCTTTAATTGGCTTTTATAGTGGTGTGCAGAGGAATTAACCTATGTCTCAAAAAAAAAAACCTAAATGTCAGCTTTCCAACGAATCTATTTGTTACTCTCCAACATTTTTAGATTCCAAAATATAACCATGTAAAATGTGTCCCACATTTTTGGACTAGCCTGTACATATATTATTTTATTTTAGTTTATTTATTTTCTGTGTAATGGTACAGCAAATGCTGACAAATCCTGATAGCTCAAAAACGTTTATTGTGCATTCTGGTTTTAGGTTGAGCTTACACTCACGTCCCTTTGAGCTACATTTAATTCGCCAATGTCTATTTTCAGACACTGCAGTTTTCAATGCTTAATTGACCATCAATAATCTGTGTGCCTGTTGAGGGGTTCCATTTTAGCTTGCTACCTGGTTGTTAAAAATGGCGAATGTATATGCTAATGGGGGTTGACAGTAAGCCAACGATAGTTAAAATGTAGACGTCTCTACTGTGGTTTGGATGTTTGGATGGTTTAGAGGAGACAAATCCTTGGTATATCACATTCAATCTGCACTATAAATGAAGAAAGAAAGAAAGAAAGAAAGAAAGAAAGAAAGAAAGAAAGAAAAGAAAAGAAAGAAATGGCAGTGTCGTGAAAATAAGATGTCACACCATGTTTCTCCAGCCCACACAAAGACACCTCAGAAGTGGATTCCTGTAAATTGCGTCATGTAAAGATCGCCCGAGTCCCCACTGACCCCGTCTCCTAGCGATAATGAAGCCGGCAACATGTTCCACACGAGCCGCAGTCATTA
>CM059270.1:29134176-29146676 GCA_030347295.1 Setipinna tenuifilis | reverse complement strand
GCCCAGTCGACGGAGCAGAAGAGATCATACGCTATGGACAGACTCTGAGACTTCCCAGATTTGGGATTATTAAGACGCCTTATAGACACTTTACATCTGAAAGTACTAACAGCTTCATCTTTGCGATGGAGGAGATGGAGGAGAAGAGATCATACGCTATGGACAGAGTCTTTCTTCCCAGATTTGGGATTATTAAGACACCTTATAGACACTTTACATCTGAAAGTGCTAACAGCTTCATCTTTTTTCATTTCCGGGCCCCTATACATCAGCAGAACATTTTCATGCATTTCTCCCTGCTGCTGCAGCTTGTGATAATCAAACTCAGACGTTTCGGCTCCACAAACCACCGAAGGCTTCTTCTGAGTGCCGTTCAAACTTCCCCACAGTCCCCACCTGTGCTGGTGCAAATGGCCCACTTGGCCCCATGTGGCCACTGAATAAGCACGCAGAGCAGAGAGGGAGTGTGTGTGTGTGTGTGTGTGTGTGTGTGTGTGTGTGTGTGTGTGTGTGTGTGTGTGTGAATAAGCACGCAGATCAGAGAGAGAGAGAGGAGCGAGGTGCTTTACATGCTCTGGCAGGTGGAGATAGCATGTGGCCTGCCGTCAGAAAGGTTAATGTAGTCTTTTTCCACTCAATCTCACATGGTCCCCGCTGAGTCGGGTGATGGCGTGTGCCGTGCCCACCGGTATGCCTCTCCCTCTCTCTCTTTCTCTCTCTCTCTTTCTCTCTCTCTCTCTCCCTCTCTCTCTCTATCCCCCCCTCTCTTGCTCTGTCTCTGTGTCTCTCTCTGTGTGTGTCTCTCTCTCTCTCTCTCTCTCTCCCCCTCTCTCTCTCTCTCTCTCTCCCCGTGTGCTGTCTCTCTCAGGGGAAGACCAGACCTGCTCTCTGGGGACAGACAGAGTGCCAAGGGAGTGAGGGCAACGTCCGATGGCTTTATCGTCAACAGGTTTACGGGGACAAGGTGGAAAGGACTGAAAAATACATCTTGAACGAAGTGAATAGGCGGGTGGTGAGAGTGAACAGAGAGAGACAAACCATGCGAACACAAGCAGCAGGAAAGAGGAGGGCTAGAAAAGACAGACAGAGTGAGTGAAGTGAAAAGACAAAAAATGGGGTCTGTTGCTCTCTCCCCTTGGATACAACCTCCATCCTCCCGTTTTTCTCTCTCTCTTTCTCTTCTACTTTTTTGTTTTTCACCTTCCACTCCCGATGTGTTAGGAGCCATGCCATCTCACACATGGTGGCCGATGCGAAAAGACAGCATGGGGATTGGCAACCAGCAAGGTTACACGGGTGTGTGCGTGTGTGTGTGTGTGTGTGTGTGTGTAGGGGTGGGTGGGTGCTTGGGGGGGGTTACAGGGGGGGACAAGCGCCTGGAATGCCAGGAGAGCGAGCTCCACTGTCACAGTCGGTCACTGACATGCCACTTTCAGGGCCAAACTGCTTTGGATTGGGCCTAATGAAAGTGCCCCTTTTTCCCCTTCGTCACCACCACTCTGTTCTATTTTGTCTTTCACTCTTTTGCTCTGTCTCTCTCTCTCTTCTCTCCCTTCGTCACCACCACTGTTCTATTTTTTTTCTCTCTCTCTCTTTCTCTTTTCTGCCTTCCTCACCACCACTTTGTTCTATTTTCTTTTTCTCTCTCTGTCTCTCCCTCTTTTCTCCCTTTCTCGCCACCACTTTGTTCTATTTTTCTCTCTTTCCCTATCTCTCTCTCTCTCGCTTTATCTGTCTTTTTCTATCTCTTATCCTGTCTCCAGTAGGCCTACCCCTTGTTTACAAGGCTCCATCAGCCCAGGACCTGGCAGGACATGGCTTGCAACTCTTACCTGTAACTTGTCCAAGTAAAGATGGTGATTTTGCACTCAGGATAGTCTGGGGACTGAAAGGTCTGCACAACACTTTTGGGGTAATGTGAGCGTAGCAAAGGGGAGGAGAAGTCACCCCACCAAGCTTCGAACCCGGGTCTCCAGTCCAAGCATGGCCGTACGCAGCTATGAGGTCACGAGGTCTGGACCTCACTCATTTTTTTGCGCGTTTTTTTTTTTTTTTTTACGCGACTATGTCTAACTGAATAGCCCAATAAAGAAAGCGGGATGTTAAATGTGATTCTTTGTAGGCCTGTGTGGCGTTAAACCTTGATCGCCGTTGTGTTCGTGAGTCGTGCCTGTATGCGAGTGAACAAGATTAACACTGCGAGTGATGCGACGGGAAGAGGACACAATTCAGCAGTCATCATCGTAATGATAGACCTAAGCTTGCGCAGCGCATGAGTGCCACAGCTGTACAAAAATAAAGCCAAGTGTTTTAAAAGAAAGCCATAAGCTGTATGATACGTTTTCTTCTTTGTCAACTTTGTGAAGCCATTGTAGGCCAATGCGCTATAGATCAATATTTCTATGAAGCAAGCTGAAGCTGCAACACTTGGTAGGCTATTAGGCTACTGTAGAGAAAAAAAAGAAACATCAACTGATTAAAACGTTAACATTTACAAACTATATCCGACGGCGAAAGGTGCTTGGATTGTAATTTGAATGGCTAATGATAAACGTCAATAGACTTTTCTCTTTTGCCTGTCTGTGTGTGTAGAAAGAAGCCTAAAGCGCTCGTACGACTGGAGGAAAAGAATGCTGATCCGCCAGGGCCGTATGAAATTCTAAAGCCATTAGAGGTTTTTAAATCCGTTCGGTCAGTTTGAAAACAGACGAGCAGGAGCAGGCCTACCTTTAATGTCCTCTTCAAGACATTATTTGGTGAGTGAAAGTAGGCAATATTTTGTTCATGTACCATGGGAGTAACTTTGATTCTGAGATAGGGACACAAAAGGCTGAGATTCCTTTGATTTTGAGATTGGTATGGACACGCGGAGATTCCTTACGAGACACAGTAGGCTAGCGGCTAAATATTGGTAGGGACATTTCCTTAGCGTCTGAATATTGAAAATGTTGAATGTTACCCCTATATTCTTTAAAAATGGTGGTGTAGGCCTACTGATTGTTTGCCATATTTTTAATATATGCCTACAGTACATTTTTTTTAAATATTGATTTAGCACCATTAAAAGATATTTAAACAACAAACCTTTTGTGTGACCTGACATTTAAAAAATAAATAAATAAAAAATTTCGGCGCGCGCTTTGCAAATCCTGTGTACGGCCCTGAGTCCAAGGTACCAAACGTGAGCTTTTGACCACAACGTCAAAGAGCCAGGTTCGTTGGTATGGTATGGCAGTCAAAGCACACCCACAACCCTAGAGATGGTCAGTCCATCAGAGTGAGAAAAAAGCCTTGAAAAAAAAACATTAAAATGTATATATACAAAATACATTTTTTAAAACTAGACCTTTTTTGACTTTTTGACTGTTTTCCTGAGTGCGAGTCCTCTCTGTGTGCACTGTAACTTGTACAACCCTTCAAGCCCTTTGCTGCTCATGATGCAGGAGACACTATTTCCATCTGCTGAGAGCTCAACGCTCAGTGCTGCTGTAGGATTATAAGCACAGAGCTTCATGTCTCAAGCCAAGACACGTGTCTGCATTTCCATCATCCTGCCCGAAACCCTGCCACTCAGCATAAGATGCTGCTTCGCTGTAAACATCAGTCTGCTCACAGACACTTCACAGACAGTGTTTCAAAACTCAGTTTCACTTTGTTTATTGTTAATTTACAGTACCGCCTGAATCAAACCCAAATCCTTAGCCTAACCTGAGGAAGACACAGAGTTTTAGCAGATGGTGTATTGATATCCTCCACATTTGTAGACAGACTATACTGTAGGACCAGCTATAGGACCATCCAGATAAAGTGTGACTAAAGGCACAAAAGGAAAACAAAGCAAAGTTAGCAAACAAAACTAAAAGTGGTCACATGAGTTGGTTTGTGCTAAACACACCATTATGAGCTTTGGCCTACAACCACTGTATTACTTAAAAGGGCTATTTCTTGCAAATCACACAATCACACAATTTTACTGTCGTCCAACATCATAGTACATTTCCACATATAACTGCATGTAAGAGTGAAACTGTATGGAAATAAGAACATACTTCACATTCCTCAGGAAAGCACATAGTAGTGGATGTAAGAAATGGCTTCATATCTTAAAAGGCAAAAGCTCTCTTTCTCTCTCCCTCCCACACTCCCTCCTTCTATTCTTTTCCCTCAGCCCCCATCCCTCCCTCTCTCTCTCTCTCTCTCTCCCTCCCACACTCCCACACTCCCCCCCTCTATTCTTTTCCCTCAGCCCCCATCCCTCCCTCTCTCTCTCTCTCTCTCTCTCTCTTTCTCTCCCTCCCTCCCACACTCCCCCCCTCTATTCTTTTCTCTCAACCCACATCTCTACCTCTCTCTCTCTCTCCCTCTCTCCCTCTTCCTCCCCCTCCCCCCTTCTTCTCTCTGACACAAAATCAAATGGACTGCACTGCTCTTTGCTCCTGCGGCCATAATAAAAGTCTGACATTCTCAGCTGCCTGGCAGGCCCTAGATGGTAAGGTATGTTCTCCGGGGAGTGTTAAAGCCTTCATAAGCCCCGCACCGCACCACACAGAAGACCTGCTCAGCGCATCTGTGAATAGGCACTAGGCAGCAGGCATCTTTTTCTACATATCTCATCCATGGGACACAAATTTACAACACTGATTTTGAACAGTACACATAATTCTTTAAAGATTTTTAACGATTCAGCTCTTCACTCTCAACAACCTGCCCAGACACAGACACACACAGACACACACACACACACACACACACACACACATACACACACACTGAGTGAATCAGATGATCAGCATCGACATCTGGATTAAGATCACATCTCACCAATATTAGGTTTTTTTTGCAAAAAATAAGAAAATAGCAAAAAAAGATCTATCATAAAACTAACAATTAGAAAGAAAAAACAGTAACCAAGAGAAAGGGCCTCAGAGCTGGCAGAGTGTAAAGAGCAGAACAAAGGAAGGTGAGAGTGGGTGAGCTGATGTGTTTGTTGTGGCATTGGCCACAGTAAAGGGAGGGGGTTAGCAGGGAGGGCAGGGGGGGCGGGGGGGGGGGGGGGGGGGGGGCGGTTGCAGGGGTCAGATGACACGAATAGTGTGCGGTGTAAAGGCCATTGAACATGAAGTTAATCCACAAAATTACACAGAAAAGGTTACTGGGTCACAATGTGAGGCCTCAGCAACAGCACCAGAGAAGATAAATACTTACAGAGATATTTAGAGTCATGCCCACTGGGAGCAGAAGTGAGAGTTATATTTCTGTAAAACGAATGGCCTTGCTTACTGTCACTCTTTAGTGAATGGCTTTGCCTACTCTAACTCCTTAGAGATATTTAATAATAATAATAATAATAATAATAACCTTTACTTGTATAGCACAGTTCATACATACAAGATGCAGCTCAAAGTGCTTTACAGTTTGGCAAGGTCACAAACAAAACAGCATTAGTCACAACAACGCAATTTAATACTTTTATAGACATCAGCAAAGTGTCTTTGTATGATTACACGTTTATTAAGCAAAGCATCTTATCCATGCATCATTTTGTTTCTAAGCTTAACAGTAACCTATAAGGCATCACCTTTGTTAATGTTAATATCACTTAAACACAGGCCAGCATTCGCTATGGTGTTCATAATGTGATTTATTGCTATGGCTCCCCATTAGCAAGTGTCCCAAATTACACACATCCATTCTCAACACATCTCCAGACATCACAGTGCTCAATGCTAACACAATAGTTAAATAAGGTATAGTAGTGTGTCTGTGTTTCTCTGAAATTAATGGGCACACAATATACAGTACTGTACGCAGTATTTTATTTTTATCTGTGCTATAGAAAGTCACACACTAAACCACTGACACTTCAGCGAAGCACACTTCATTTATTACATATAATGGACTGTATATGCACATTCAAGGGCATGGCCTACTTTCACGTATGGCATTGTGTAAAGCTAGACACTCGAAATGTGCTCTATTTCTCTCTATATATACAGTATTTCTCTCTTTCACACACACAGACACAGACATACACACACACAAACACACACACACACAGACACAGGCACACACAGACACACAGACACACACAAACACACAGACACACACGCACACACACAGACACACACACTGGGAAAAGAAGACAGACATTAAGCTTGAAGCAGTATATACATTGAAACCATCAACGTCTGACTCCTCCTCTCCCTTTCCTCTTATCTCCATCACTCTCTCCATCTCTCTCTCTCTCTCTCTCTCTCTCTCTCGCTCTCTCTCTCTCTCTCTCTGTGGCGTGACAACAGGCAGCGGAGCCGAGCGGGCATGCAAGGGGGCCAGCAGAGAAAAAAAAGAGTAAACGAAAAGAAAGAAAGAAAGAAAGGGAGAGATTAAGACGGGAAAAGACAGGCATGATGACACAAACACAAAAAGGCTGCTTTGGGTTTAATGGCCTTTCGGTGAATAGACTGAGAAAAAGGCAGCACTAACAGGCAGCGAAGTGACCTCTCCTCGTCCTCAGTGCCGCCTCCTCACACACACACACACACACACACACACACACACACACACACACACACACTGAGACACACACACACTCGCTCACACACTGGCACACCCCAGGGCTTGGAGAAGAGCAGAACCGGACCATAAAAGGGTCTCAATTAGACACACACAGACACACAGACACACACACAAGCACGCGCACACACACACACACACACACACACACACACACACACAGTGTCCAGGTCCCCATGCATCTAGAGAATGCCTTGCATCCCTTAGGCTTCACATTCCAGACCCTCCCCATGCTGACCTATCTAGCCGTCTCCCTCTTTTTTCTCTTCGTCCTTCTATTCCTCCCTCTCTTTACTTCTACCCAGACACTTCTTCTTCTTCTTCACAGACAGAAATGGCCTGTACACAATGAGCACATAAATGGCCCCTGCAAACAACACAACATAACACAAAGAGCAGCATTAGATGCATAGCGAGTTACTGACTTGAGAGGAGGCCAACCTTCATGATGTACACTGTTAGGTGTAGCGCCCCCCTCAGCCTCACAGTGGCAGTGCAGATGTTGTAGTAGTGGCTGGGGGGGAATTATCAGCTATCTGTAATAGGAGACACCTGCATGTACAGGTGTGCTACTGTACCTACAGAAGGTGCCTTCCTCCTTGGCTCTCACTCTCTCACAGTAGTGCAGTTAGAGATGACCCCCATACACACTCATGCACACACAGGTGCTCACAGGTTAGGAGATGCAAGCACAATAATAATAATAATAATAATAATCTTTACTTGTATAACACAATTCATACATACAAGATGCAGCTCAAAGTGCTTTACAGTTTGGCAAGGTCACAACAAGACAAAATTCCTTGCAGTCCAATGGCATTGGAGCAATTGAACACAATAACGAAATGGCACAATGGCGCAATGGCGCAATGCCTCGTTAATGCGGGCTCTTGTGTGACACAATAATGCAATACCACAACAACATTCAATACAAGTCAAATGGTGAAGTCAGTAGAAATCAATGGACTCGTCCAATGTGGTTACGTAAAGTGAACTCTGAACTGAGATGCTACAGTATGCAGCATTGGCAGTGTAATTCACCGAAACTGACTTTTTACGCTGCAGTAAGAAACTTGGTTGTAAAACATGTGAAACAGTTTCAGCAGGTTTAACTCCTAAAGATCCCACTTGTTTGAAGTGGTAGTGTTTGCTCCAGGCTGGCTGCCACTTTTACCCGTGTGAGGCACCTTCAAATAGCAGTATAGTGTGTGTAATCAGCATAACCTACTGGGTCTCTCTCTCTTTCCTGGGGCAAAATGTTTTTGTAAACTTTAGCTTTTGCTTATTTCCTGAACTATGGTGATACAATTTCCTTGTCATACATGCATACTGACATTAAAAACCATACATGCCCATTTTCTATTGCAAAGATCACTAATTTCAATGTTTTTCACTATGCTAGATTAGTGTGCGTGCAGCTCAGTAGTATAGTGTTATATGCTGTGTGCATGACCAACTGTAGTGTGCATGTCTGTGCATAATGTGCATTTCAATGTCTTGTTTACGTGTCCAATTGCAGCATGCATGTTCATATGAAGAGTTCAGATGCGAAACACTCCAAGTTCATTTGCAACAAATTTACAGAGATATATATTTATATAATTTTGATAAACCTTATTGTCAGTTCACCTCCATTGTTTTGGCTTGATTTGTTTTTACTGTTGATAAATATAACAATATTTAAATATAGTTTACTTGGAATGTTTTGGAGATTGATAGAGATTGAAATTATTATTAAAAGAACAATTTTTTTGGCTATCTCTAAAAATGGACTACATTTGAACGCTTCGCATAGAGTATAGTGTGTATATCCACAAGCAGTGTGCTTGTGCATGCATAGGGTTCATCAGTGTCAATGTTTACATTACGTGCTATTGTCCATGTGCAGTGCACTTTGTCCCAATCTAGTGTACTACTGTATGTTCATGTCATGTGCAGTGTCTATGCCCAAGTGTAATGTACTTGTTCATGTATGGTGTCCATGTCAAGGGTCCATCCATGTCCATATTTAGGGTTCTTGTGCTTGTCCCAATCTAGTGTGTTTCTCCATGTGTAGTGTGCTTGTCCAGAAGCATGTCTCTGCATGTGTAGTGTAGTGTGCTTGTCCGTGTATCTGTGTGTGTTGGTGTGCCTGTGTGCATGTCCACGAGCGTGTCTGTGTGTGCGTGTTGGCGTGCCTGTGTGCATGTTTGTGTCGTCTGGGCGATGCTGTCGTTGCTGTCGTTGCTGCGGTGTCGGCTGCTGCTGTCAGTAGCCTGCGTGGCTGTCTGTGCATGTGTGTGTGTGTGTGTGTGTGTGTGTGTGTGTGTGTGTGCATGGCTGTCTGCCTGCGCTCTTAATTAGAGCTTCCTCTGGGTCTCTGCCCCGCAACCCTGCTCACACACACACACATACACACACACACGCACACATTCACACATGCATGCATGCACGCACGCACACACACACACACACACACGCACACACACACGCACACACACACACACACACACAGACACGCTGTATCTGTGACAGGATCAGTGTGACACGCTCAGTTGGAGGCATCACGTCGGGTGTCAGGAGCCCTGGGCATGGCAGGGGAGGGGGTGGGGGTCGGAGGGGGCTTGCAGACATCTACGTCGGGTACTGGGGCTGTGTGTGTATGTGTGTGTGTGTGTGTGTGTGTGTGTGTGAGAGGGGGGTTGTATTTTGGGCTGCGAGACCCTGTCACAGACATTCTGTGACCCTGATCACTCGCGGCGCCTCTGCCTACACTGGTGTTTCTCTGTCGCTCCTTTCCCCCCTCCTTCTCTCCCTCTTCCCTCCTCCCTCCTTCCCTCCCTCCTCCCTCCCTCCCTCTCTGTCTGTCTCTTGCTCTCTGCCTCCTCCCTCCCTCTCTCCATCCCTGTCTTTGTGTCTTGCTTTCTCTCCATCTCCCTGTTCCTCTCTCGTTTTCCTCTCTCTCCCTCCTCCTTGTTTGCTATCTGTCTCTCTCAACCCTGTCCCTGCCTCTCAGTTGTTTGCTCTTTCTGTCTCTCTCTCCCATTGCCTCTCTCTATTTCGTGATTTTCGCTCTCCCTCTATCGTTTTCTCTCCCTCTCTTTCTCTGTCGTTCTCTCCATTACACACACACACTTCTGCACTCCCTCTCTGTCTCTCTGTCTCCCTCCTTCCAGCTTTCTCTCCATCTTTCTCCTTCCAGCTCTCTCTCTCTCTCCCTCTCTCTTTCTTCCTTCAGCTCTCTGTCTCTCCCTCCCTCCCTCCAGCTCTCTCTGTCCCTCTCTCTGTTGATTAATGAGTCTGGTCAGGTAGCGTCCGCTGCCACTCACACCAATTAAGACATTAGGGGCTTCAGCTGGATTACACACAGAGCAGGCCTGCGGACTCATTCACACTCGCTCTCTCTCTCATCCTCTCTTCCGCTCTCTCTCTCTCTCATCCTCTCTTCCTCCATCTCTCTCTCTCTGTTATCCACACTCTTCTTCTTTCTTTCTCTCTCTCCTCTTTTTCTTTCTCTCATCTTATCATTCTCTCTCTCTCTCTATCCCTCTCAATCTGTCTCTGTTAATGACGCTCTTGTATCTTTTCTTTTTCTCTTTCCTCTCTTTCCTTCTTTCAATATAAAATTCACTCGCTCATCCCTCTCATTCTCTATGTTATGAACACTGACTCAACTTCTCTCTCTCCTCTCTTTTCTTTTTCTCAACGTGGCATTCACTCTGTCATCCCCCTCTCTTTCCTTCTTTCTCTTTTGTATTCACTCTCTCATCTGCTCTCTCTATCTTCCACTTCCTTCTCTGTGCTCAGTCTTAGAATTGTCCTCATCTCTGGCCTCTCCTCCTCTCTCCATTTCCCTTTTTTGTCTCTCTACTATTTTAATTAAAGAAGTTTTACTGACAAAACAATGGCACTGCCAGAGCATAGCATTTAAACAATTACATACTGGCTATTACTTTTTGCTCTTTGATGACCAAGAGCCTTTGTGTGTGTGTGTGTGTGTGTGTGTGTGTGTGTGTGTGTGTGTGTGTGTGTGTGTGTGTGTGTCTGTGTGTGTACTGTAAGTGTAAAAGTGTGTGTGTGTGTGTGTGTGTGCAGTTGTGGGAAAGGTAATATCTTCCATTGTCCAAGATTTCACAACCATGGGCAGAGATTTGCAAAAGTACTAAAGTAGGTATAGCGATATCTTTGTATTTTCACAATGGAGGCAAAAGTGCACTCTAGTCTTACCCGTCATACACTGACTACATATTCTTTCCTCCCTTGGTAACCATGATTTTCTTACTGTTTTCATAATCTTCGTTTCTATGGTTAGACAGCGGTCACTGCTTCTGTACTTGGCCAATATCTGATTCTAATTCTAGAATCTAATTGGTATTCAAATGATATTAGCCGATAACATTCTAATTTGCTTTGGGCTTTTGTCTTATTATGCCAATGTTCCAAATATTTTTCTTTACAATGTTGGCTGATCTTACTGGTGTATAACTTAAAAGCAGCTCTTGTCTGGGGGAAGATAATTAGTATTTGTTAGACTAAGTACAAGTTGACTCTGGGGACTGTTATTGGACTTTGGATCACGAGACGGTGCTGTCTAAAATATGTAGTGTGTCTGAAGGACTTTCTTGTAAGTGTACCCAAAAACTGAGAGCTCTTTCTGATTGCTAGTGGAAATCTATGAAATTCTGTCCTTCATGCACTGGTTGGTTTTCTTTGTTTTGAATTTTTAATATTGTTTGGCAAGATTCTGCATGCAGGTTTCTTGAGGACTCTGGTCCCATATACAGTAATGTGGCTTAGCTCAGTGTCTGGACCCAAACCTCAGTTACATAGAGTGCAGTTGGCTTGATTACAAAATATTTTGTACCAAAGCTTAATAATAGGTATAGTTTCAGGGTTTCATAGGTGTATTTATCTGTTTATTTCGAACAGAGCTTTTCAAGATTTTTTTTTCTTTTAGAGCATTCACTGCCTGACTGAAACTCCATGATGCAGTCATAGCTAAGCCAATGTGTGTGTGTGTGTGTGTGTGTGTGTGTGTTTGTGTGTGTTTGTGTGTGTGTGTGTGTGTGAGAGAGGTTTCTAAGGGGGTTGGCGCTTGGATTTCATGGCCCATCTTTCATATGCCAAGCTACACACACACATCCCTCTCTCCTCTTCCCTTAGCTACACACACATCCCTCTCTGCGTTTCCCTTAGCTCCACACACATCCCTCTCTCCTCTTCCCTTAGCCAAATGTTGACGGCTGCCATGATTCGCATCCCTTAAAGTACACTCACGCTGTCAATGGAGTACTCACTATGTGTCTAACCCTCACGCCAGCTTCTGTCTCCCTCCCTCCCCCTCTCTGCCTTTGCCTCTGCCTCTCGTCTGTCTCAGGCTCTCTCTGACTCTCCGTCAATTCCTCTCTCTTCCCCGGTCTCCTCTAACATCACACACTTCCATGCAGCATCGGCTGATAGACAGTGATGGAACATCATTACGGGAAGTGTGTGTGTGGGGGTGGGTGCATGCGTTCGTGTGTGAATGTGAGTGTGAGTGTGTGTGTCTCTCTCTTTATCTTTCTCTCTCTCTCTCTCTCTCTCTCTTTATGTGTCTGCCTCTTTCTCTCTCTCTCTCTCTGGCTGTCTTTTCCTGCCTATGACTGACATCTCAATTACAGCACACATAAAGGCACATGGCATAGCCAATCGCGTAAGAGACTTAATGGTTTGTTTGATTAGTCCTGAGCCGCACCGGGACTGGGACTGGGACCGGGGCTTAGGCCATGCCCGAGAGAGCTGATTGGCTGTCGCCTCACAGGGGGGTCACTCATAGGCTAAGGTTGGAGCCATTAAGGTGTCATTGAATTGAAACAGTCAATCAAAGCTCACAAAGTGGCAATGATCACCTCTCTCGGCCCATCGCTGAGATGGCCTGGATTATTAGATCGCATGTGTGTGTGTGTGTG
>CM059270.1:29114176-29129176 GCA_030347295.1 Setipinna tenuifilis | reverse complement strand
TGTGGCTCACTTCAAAAAAAAGAAAAAGAAAAGCCACTGTAGTGACTGACTTGTGGAAAGATATTGTCGTGTTTGTAAATTAGTGCGCGAATACACAAATGCAGTGAGTAATCCCCTAATCGCGTCCATTTTGGAGCGCTGTGGGGCAGTGCCTGCGTGCCCGCCGCGTGTGTGTGTGTGTGTGTGTGTGTGTGTGTGTGTGTGTGTGAGTGTGTGTGTGTGTGTGTGTGTGTGTGTGTGAGTGTGTGTGTGTGTGTGTGTGAGAGTGTGTGTGTGTGTAGGTGTGTGTGTGTGAGTGTGTGTGTGTGTGTGTGTGTGTGTGTGTGTTGGGCCTGCCTGCCCGACCGCCTGCCGTCCCAGCACCCCAGCATCCCTGCGTCGGGGATTACTGCAGCTCATTAAAGAGCCGGATGAATTATTGAAACGGTCCGGGGGCTCTCTGCTCCCCGACGCTCTGAAGACAAAGGAGGGGGGGGGGGGCGTATGGGGTGGGGGGGGCAGGGAGGGGGAGGGAAATGAGCACTTTATCAGGAGCGACCAGCATCCCCATCCGCAACTCTCCTGGACACAACACCAGCGCCAGGTATTGACAGCGCCACAACCCAGGGATTAAATGGCTTATTGACCGTCGCAGGGACATCAAGTGTGTGTGTGTGTGTGTGTGTGTGTGTGTGTGTGTGTGTGGTGTGTGTGTGTGTGTGTGTGACACTCACCTTCAGATGTCACCTGTACACGCAGGCACAGATGGGTTCTGTTCTGTCCGTGTTTGTGTCATCACGCCAAGGCTTCGGTCTTCGGGCAACTTTTGTTCTGGCGTTTGTCTGGCTTAGTCGACTCGACAGAGAGCCTATGTGCTTGAAAACCTGCAACACGCACCAAGGGGGTGGGTAAGGGGTGGGGGGAAGTGGGGGGGTCGGCGGGGGGGGGGTGTACTGTTTGAAATTCATATCTCGT
Organism: Setipinna tenuifilis; assembly: GCA_030347295.1. NCBI lineage: Eukaryota > Metazoa > Chordata > Actinopteri > Clupeiformes > Engraulidae > Setipinna > Setipinna tenuifilis. The sequence goes on along the minus strand of CM059270.1, from coordinate 29,128,222 downwards.
GCAGTCTCTCAATATTTGCTTTTGTTGAGCTCGGTTAAACTGATCTTTAATGCTTCTGCGCCTACATGTGTCTTTTTTTCTCCTTCAGAAGATATCACCGCAACACTGATTTGATGTCGTCTAGAGTGCTTTGACAGTTTTTTTTTCCTTTTTTTTTTGCTTTTCTTGTGAGCAACTGCTGCTTTTGTGATCGTTGCTTTTTTGCCAGCATTTTAAAAAGGGCAACTGATGATGAGGCTGCAGAAAAGAAGAGAGAAAAAAGAGAGAAGAGAGGAGAGAGAAAGAGACGGAGAGAGAGAGGGAGAGAGAGAGAGCAAGAGAGAAAGGGGGAGAGAGAGAGAGCGAAAGAGAGAAAAAAGAGAGGGGAGAGAGAAAGAGAGGGAGGGAGGGAGAGAGAATGAGAAAGAAAGGGAGGGATAGAGACAGAGAAAGAGAGGGAGAGAGAGAAAGATAGAGAGAGGGAGAAAGAGAGAGAGAAAGAGAGAGAGACAGCGAGAGAAGAGAGAGAGAGAGCAAGCGAGAGAAGAGAGAGAGAGAGCGGAGAGAGAGAGCGAAAGATAGAAAAAAGAGAGAGCGGAGAGTAGATGGAGAGTCTACTGGAGCTTGGATATTGGGAAGCGGAGGAGCGGTGAACTTTCCCGACCTCGTCCAAATCAGCGACATCCCTTCCCCTCGTCCCCTGAGCTGAAGTTCTCCACACACTTTACGAGAGGGCAGGAGTTTAATCATTTATAAGCATGCCCAGGTATTCACCAAGGGCCAGATGGGATTTTTCACTTGCACTTTATCTCCCCACTGCAGGAAGAGTGTCCCCCCCCCCCCCCCAACACACACACACACACACACACACACACACACACTCCTGCCGTCCCCTCACCTAGATGCATTCAGGTCCTTGTCAATACGCTTTGCTCGCATTGGCTGTGACATTAAATTAAATAGCTTATTGACTGCCGCGGTGCCTTGTCAATGAGGCTGCAAGGAGTCACACTGGTGCACCCATCCACACCCCCCACCCCACACAGACCCTGTTTGCTTCGGGTCAGCGCTCCATGAATCAAAGCATAATGGAGGTGTGTGTGTTGTGTGTGTGGTGTGTTGTGTGTGTGGTGTGTGTGTGTTGTGTGTGTTGTGTGTGTGTGTGGTGTGTGTTGTGTGTGGTGTGTGTTGTGTGTGTGGTGTGTGTGTTGTGTGTGTGGTCGGCGGCGGCTGCTCTGCTTGGCGGCGCGTCTCTTATTTGTTGTTAATCTGTAGTCGATGGCGATCCCATCAGCTCCTTATTTACGAGCGGGACCTACAACAACAGGAAGCCATGCCTTCCCTAATTTTCACAACCTTTGTCATCCCACTGCTCTACACTCACACCCCCCCCCCTCTCCATCTCTCTCCATCTCTCTCTCTCTCTCTATCTCTTTCTATCTCTCTTTGTCATCCCACTGCTCTCCACTCACTCTAACACCCCCCCTCTCCCCCACCTCTTTCCAGCCTGCCTTCCTCTTTCCTCTTTCTGCCTCTTCTACCTGTCATCCTACTGCCCCCCACCCCCCCCCCCCCCATCTCTCTCTCCTCTCTCTCTCTATCTCTCTCCCTTTGTCATCCTACTGCCCACCACTCCCCCCCCTCCATCTCTCTCTCTATCTCTCTCTCTTTGTCATCCCACTGCTTTCCACTCACTCTGACACCACCCCCCCCCCAACCCCACCACTTCCCAACCTACCTTCCTCTTCCTCATCAACCTTTGTCATCCGACTGCTCTCCACTCACTCTAACACCTCCTTCTCCCCCACACCCCACCCCTTCCGAGTCTGCCTTCCTCTTCCTCTCTTCCTCGCTTGCCCCTTTCTGCCTCTTCCACTCATCTCTCTCTCCTCTCTCTCGCTCTCGTTCCCTCTCTCTCTCTATCTCTCTCTCTCTTTGTCATCCTACTGCTTTCCACTCACTCTGCCGCCACCTACCCCCCTTTCCTCTTCCCCTCTTCCTCTTTCTGCTTCTTTCACTTATCTCTCTCCTCTCTCTCTCCTCTCTTCCTCTTTACCTCTCATCATTTTGCCAACCCCTCTCTCCTCCCCCTTTCCCAGCCTGCCTTCCTCTTCCTCATCAACCTTTGTGATTACTGCTCTCCACTCACTCTAACACCTCCCTCTCCCCCACCTCTTTCCAGCCTGCCTTCCTCTTCCTCTTTACCTCTCTTCCTCTTGTGCCTCTTTCAATCATCTCTATCTTTCTCTATCTCTCTATCTCTCTCTCCTCTCTCCCTTGCTCCCTCTTTACCTCTCATCATTCTGCCACCCCTCTCTCCTCCCCCTTTCCCAGCCTGCCTTCCTCTTCCCTCTTGCCCCTTTCTGCCTCTTACCCTCACCTCTCTTTCCTCTCTCCCTCTCTCTCTCTCCTCTCTCCCTCTTTACCTCTCATCACTCTGCCACCCCCACTCCCACCCACCCCTTCCCAGCCTGCCTTTCTCTTCCTCTCTTCCCCCTTTCTGCCTCTTACCCTCACCTCTCTCTCTCTCTCTCCCTCTCTCTCACTGCTCTTTCTCACTTTACCTCCTCTTCCTCTCTTGCCCCTTTCTGCCTCTTCCACTCATCTCTCTCTCTCTCTCTCTCTCTTCTCTCCCCCTCTCCCCCCCTCTCTCTCTCTCCCTCTCTCTCTCATCTCTCTCTCCCTTAACCCCTCATCAGCATGCGTGCTGCTTAATACCATCATGTGAGCCGAGACTGATCTTCCACTTCCAGGTCAGCTGACCTCTGCCTCTGGTGTCAGCGTGAAGAGGGAGGGATGATCTGTGGGCCTCTGTGGGCGTCTCTGGGAGCCACTGAAGTGTTGCCAAAGAGCAAGACCCCTTCAGGAAAGCCGTTAGGAAGCAACAGCAACAGCAACAGAAACAGTCTGGATGGTGATCTCATCAGTATGAGTAGCTCACTACTACCTTTGGAGTATCAGAGTCTTCTTCTTTATTATGGATGTCATTATGAAAAATTACCTTACAACCGATAAGGTCAAGGTCAGAGTCGAGGTAAACTATATTATCCCGCCAGGGGCAGTTCAGGTGGGCCAACATTGCACATCTCATAAAAACATATAGTGGTGTGCAAGGTAAATAGGAGACTGGGCACTTGTGAAACCAGACTGAATCCTCATGCGTTTTTGTAAATTCTATGAGTACTGTAGGAAGAACATTGCAGTAACTGGTGTTCATTTACTTATGGACCCATGCCAGCTTTGTCTGCAGAAACAAACCCCCTGCCGTACTTTACCCAGTTGTGCTGGGCTCGCTGAGAAAATGGTAGTACCCCTTCTCCACTAACGCACCTGTAAGTCCTCAATTCCCTCCACTTGCTTCAACAGTCTCTGCATGCGGACCCTTCAGAGTAAGTGAGGGACAAAAAAAGAGAGAGGAACAAAGGGAGAGAGAGAAACAAAGAAAGAGTGAAAGAAAGAATAAAGAATAAAGAAAAAAAGAAAGAAAGAGTGAAAAAGAGAGTGAAAGGTAAAGAAAGGCAGCACAGGTTTGTTCACCTCTAGTTGTTTGAGGAGCTGAATAGAGAGAAGGGAGAGAGGGAGCGAGGAAGGGAGGTAGGGAGAGAGAAGAGAGGGAGAGAGAGGAGAGAGAGAGGGAGAGAGGGAGAGAGGTAGAGAGAGAGAGAGAGAGGGAGAGAGGGAGAGAGGCAGAGAAGGAGGGAGGGTGGTAGGTGCTGGCAGGCAGCGCAATTACAGCCCGCCGCCATTTTACTATTTTCGCAGCGCAGGGCTGGAGTGGGGCGCAGGGCTGGAGTGGGGCGCAGGGCTGGAGTGGCGCGCGTGATTGATGCGGGGCCACCTGCCACAGCGAGCGGAGCGTGCAGGCGAGAGAACATGTCGCCAGCCAGATGTAATTTGGTTAATGTTGTGTAGACGCTGCCGCCGTAATGACAAAATGGCGCTTTGCAGCATTCCGTCTTTCGAACAAATGGAGCCGGCAGGAGGGTGGAGGTGGCAGTGGCGTTTTTTTTTTTTCTTTCAATGAAGAAGCGATGCTATTGGCTGGTGGGGAGGTAATTTCTTTGAGTAAGAGATGCCATTGGCTTAGTGGCGGTCACTGAGGTGGACATGGTATGGTGGTGTGGGGGTCGGCTAGGGCCCATGGTGTTAATTATGTGAGGGAGGTGACGTCTCGCCAGTGAGGTGCCACTGGGTGCACTGGGAGGACTTAGTGTCCAGTGCGATGGAGTACGGCGCCAAATGCCAGGTTACTGAGACACCAGACTGGACTAGACATAACTATTAACAAACATGCACATGAGCAAACACTATACTGTATATGTGTCCTCTCTGCAGTGTAGCAACTGCCGCTATACAACTAACTAACTCTGATGTAAAATGATAATGATGAATTCCTGATTACTGTGCCTTCCAACATAATCTTACATGACAGAGTGAAAGCTGTAACAAAGAAATAAAGTCATGTCTGACGAAATATACTTGCTCATTTGTAAAGTTATGTACATAGTCTTCCATTTTTAAACTACATTTTAACATTAACTAATTACCATAACAATGAATTTTGTACTTACGACATTGCCTTCAGTGCTAGCAACTGCTGCATTTGATGTGCATGACCTCTGTCAGTTAATTTCAAATCCACAGGAAGCAACCGCCTCCAAGCCCAAAATCCTGGAAGTAGGTCTACAGTGTGTCACAATAAAAGTCCCTGCATAATTTGCACTAATGGCAACACAGTATACAAAGTACCATGTACACCATATGTGTATGCAATGCATAGTACATACAAAATATGAAGTACATCCATTACCATAACTACATGGAAGGTTAAAAAAACAAATGCATTTCCTGTTGAAGGATTGGCTTGAGGAACAAGGAGAAGTAGACTCAAAAGAAAGGATCAAGGGTCAAGCAGAATGTGAATGGGTGTAATGATATCAATAGTTACAATCATAGCCATAGTTATAGTTATAGGACTTATAGTCCACTGTCTACAGACGGTGCACTCTTGTAGTGGATGTAGTGCAGACATTACCTCTGGCCTTACCACACAGCAGCCAGTGCCAGAGCACTAAGCAAAGAGAGCAACCAGGAGACTGCACATTGCCTGGGGTCAAAACAAAGACATTTCATTTCATTAAGGCATGGCCCAATAACGCTCCATTATGAATACATACTTTAGAGTGCACTTTTAGCAGGTGGCGATGTTCCAGGCTAAACAGAGAAGCCCAAACTGAACGTTCTGAAGTTGCAATACCTCACACGTCCATTGGGGGCTGGCTGCAGAAGCGAGCAACTTCTCATAGACTCTTTTTACAGAGTATTTTACAGCATAAATACACATATTTACAGCCTAGTTAAAAAGTTTTGGTGTATTTTGGTAGCTTTCCAGTCCATAATAACTCCCAGGGGGTGATTTTAATCCAGAGATAATTTACATTGATATTAATAGAATGAATTTGCAAAGATGGCTGTACCTGGAACTTTAGCCTCATCCAGTCTGTGAGAAAAAAAATCTTTGTCTCACATCACAGAGGGTTTGTCCAGTTCTCTTATATACAGACTATGGTTTTTTACCTTTATTTTACCGCCAGAGAGCAGCCAGGGCAGTGCAGGAGTGGGAGGACCATACTCGGCTGACACAGAGGTTGTCAAACTAGGGTACAGGTACCTCTGGGAGTCCTTGGATCAGTTCTAGATATATAAAAACACATATATATCTGTGAATGGGCTCTCAGCTTTCGCCAGCATAGAGACACAGTAAAGCTCAGGTACAGACTATACTGTATATAGGAAAAGGTCTTACATTTCTTACACTATTACTACTACAGTATATTCCCAACACAAACCCACTTTCCACTGCAATAATGTGTAGAGCTGCCATATAATATATGCTCATTTTTTGTTTATGCAGTAATAATTATGCAGAAATATTCCCAGCAAGCTGTCTGTGGGCCAGAAGGAGCTCGGTATGGCGTAGACTAGAGTGTGGGAGGGGGTACACCTACATGGCAGTTAAAAGTTTGGGTCCGTGTGTGTGTGTGTGTGTGTGTGTGTGTGTGTGTGTGTGTGTGTGTGTGTGTGTGAAGGAGCTCGGTATGGCGTAGACTAGAGTGTGGGGGGGGGGTACACCTACATGGCAGTTAAAAGTTTGGGTCCGTGTGTGTGTGTGTGTGTGTGTGTGTGTGTGTGTGTTTGTGTGTGTGTGTGTGTGGGTGTGTGAAGGTGCTCGGTATGGCGTAGACTAGCGTGTGGGAGGGGGTACACCTACACGGCAGTTAAAACTTTGAGTCTCTGTGTGTGTGTGTGTGTGTGTGTGTGTGTGTGTGTGTGTGTGTGTGTGTGTGTGTGTGTGTCAAGGCGCTGAATATGGCGTAGACTAGAGTGTGGGAGGGGGTGCACGTACACAGCAGTTAAAAGTTTGGGTCTGTGTGTGTGTTTGTGTGTGTGTGTGTGTGTGTCTGGGAGCGGCTGAGCTGAGGGCTCCTTGTCACCGCCGAGCAGTGGGCTCCTGCCTACTGTCACAGTAATGGGTCTGTGTGTGTGTGTGTGTGTGTGTGAAGGTGTTCGGTATGGCGTAGACGAGCAGTGGGCTCCTGCCTACTGTCACAGTAATGGGTGTGTGTGTGTGTGTGTGTGTGTGTGTGTGTGTGTGTGTGTGGCCTACTGTCACCGTAATGGCAGCCGAACCCTCAGGTGTCCTGACAGTCGCACATTCGTGCCTCATCAAGTTAGTCTGCTCGCCTCGCACACGACTTGCTTCACAATAAGGCAGATAATAGCGCCGCATCTCATAATCGATGTCCATAAAGGACCCACAATGCACCTGGGCCCGCAGCGTGATTGTACTCCTAACAGCTCCGGCACAGCCAGCGATCATTCAAAACACTCCATTTGTGCCTCTATTAAAACAACACCGCACAGATAGTCTGAGCCCAGAAACGAGGTGCTCACAGCACTGCGGGCTCACACCATTACGGCTCTCAGCTCTCCTTCAGTCAGTCTGGCCTCTCATGGGTACCTGGAGTACTCTTGTGAGATAAGAATTGTGCTTTTACTTTTGCCATAAAATAAAATAATAATAAAACAAAAATAAAATAAAAAAAATAAAAAAACGTGGGCAATTTCTTTTTTTTTTTTCATGTCAGCTTATTTGTGCATCCAGGTGCAAACTGCTAATTGCCTCCCATTATGAAATGGCCTCAGACAAAAAGAATTCATTTATCCGACAGTGTTCATTATAACTGCCTAGTCTGAGGAAAAAATTTTGCTGATGGGTAGAGGTGAAATGTTGTGTTAATTGCCCAGGCTGTGCTGTTGCAGCTTTCAGCTTCTTGCTGTGTGTGTGTGTGTGTGTGTGTGTGTGTGTGTGTGTGTGTGTGTGTGTGGCACCGGTTGGCACTTATCGTGAAGGCACATGAGGGGGAAACAGTCAGAACTTGAGGCAGTGCTGCTGAACTTTACCTTACTTTACTCACTTCTGCAATTCCCTCTCAATCTCGCTAACCTCCTCTGCAAACAAAGCCCCGGCTTAGCCCGGAGTCGAGGTAAAGCCAATGGATTTCTTAACCCCACACTTTTCTCTCTCTCTGTCTCTGTCTCTCTCTTTCTCTATCTTTCTGTCTCTCTCTTCCTCTTTCCTTTTCACTCTCTATTTTTCTCTCTATGTCTCTCCTACCTCTCTCTCTATCTCTTTTCTCTGCCTCTTTCTTTCTCACTCTATTTTTCTCTCTATGTTTCTCCTCCCTCTCTATCGCTCTCTCTCTATCTCTTTTTGTCTCTTCCTCTTTCTTTCTCACTCTCTATTTTTCTCTCTATGTCTCCCCTCCCTCTCTCTCTATCTCTTTTCTCTGCCTCTTTCTTTCTCACTCTATTTTTCTCTCTATGTTTCTCCTCCCTCTCTATCGCTCTCTCTCTCTATCTCTTTTTGTCTCTTCCTCTTTCTTTTTCACTCTCTATTTTCCCCCCTATTTCTCTCCTCCCTGTATCTCTCTCTCTCTCTCTCTCTCTCTCTCTTTCTCTCTTTCTCCCTCTTTCTCTCTCGTGTCGTAGTGTTTTATTTGCTTTTAATTTGTATCGATCCTCCGCAGCAGGCCTCAATTTTGCCGATGTCAGAGGGGTGAGGGAGCATTACAATATACAATGTTTTCTGTCCTCCCTTATCGAGGGGGAAATGAAAAGCAAATGACACCTTTGTGTGCGGTGACGTGCGGCCGCCCAGGCAGAAGGGGCTTTGAGACGGCGGGCAGAAATTGAAAAAGGTCGCGGGTTCACCTCCCAGGACAATGACAGCCCTCTCCGTCCGCTCTCCTCTCGCTCGCTCCGTCCGCTCTGCGAGCTCCCGAGTAGATTAAAGGCTGCGGCGAGATAAGCACAGGAATCAGCTCGGCTAGTTTGACTGGGACTGAGACCCGGCCCCCGCCGATCGAACGGGGAGTGAGCGAGAATCGCTGGCATTCACTGAAAAAAAAAGAGAAAGAGGAAGAAAAGAAAAGGAAAGAAAAAAAGAGAAAGGAAGAAAGAAAAACGGCAACAAAAGGGATTGGAGGGAATTAGTCCGGGATGACCTTGAGATGAGTTTGCGTCCACAGATGGGCTTTTGTCTATCAGCCTGAAAGAGGAGATGGGGAAATCAGACCAAACAAGTCGATTCCAGACAACAACACAGTCGATTGGAGTGATTGGACGTGATATGATAACGGAGTTGGGCTGTTGTTTTTCCACCAGTAAACTTTCTGAACAGCTGTGGATGGTTTTCTGCACAACCCTCACACAACCTATTTCTGCTGCAACAGACACAGGCAAAAAGGCTGACATATGCGCACACACACGAGCAAACACACACACGCACATGAACACACCCACATGCATGCGCATGCACACACCAACACCACAAACATGACTACCATGTTTAATAGTTTGTTTTTCCAAACACATACTGTACATATAGAGTCACACTCACATGCTATCAGATATGGATTTTCCCTCCAACACACACACACACATACGCACACAGATACACAAAACATATACACAAATACACACACACTCACAGACGCACAACAAGGAGAAACATGGAGCCAAGGAAATCCTAGCACATCCTGCAGAGACACACCAAGGGCATGTCTGCCCAACTGGAATGACTTTGGTGCAACTTTTCAATTTAATTACAATTAAAAATTAATGCAAACATCTCCCGCTGCTGTTTTCTCATGCTCCACTGCTGCCTAAATGATTGTATCTTGTTCAGTGTTGCTAAATTATTACTAAAAAGCATTAGTAAAGTAATAAAGACATATACACCATCATACGTAGGTCTACGTGGCTGATCGATGATGCAGGGATCCACGCTCTCTCCTGGTATCTGAGGCAGTGGCTTCTCCTAAATTGACTTAAATACATTTTTCGTTGCGTGTGCTGTGGCTGCCATGGCTGGCGCGGATTCAATCATCTGGCACATTATTTATTAAAAGAGCTGCCCGCTGTCCCCCCAATCCAACCTGAGCCCCGGCTTCATCACTGACCTCATCTGCACTAACCAGAGCAGGAACACACAAGGCAGATTGCTCCAATACTCACTCACACACACACACACACACACACACACACACACACACACACACACACACACAGGTGGGTTCTACTCACACACACACATGCTTGCGCACACACACGTTGTACCCACACACAGGTGGGTTCTACACACACACATGCGTGCACAAACAGGCTCACACACAGACACACAACCACCCATACACAAACAAACCCACACCTTGACACATACACACACACAAATACTGGCTTGCAGACAGACACACACCCACACAAAGAGAGAGAAAAAGAGACAGACATTCAGACAGAGGGAGAAAAATAGAGGGAGGGATGGACGGATGGAGGGAGGGATGGATGGAGGGGGGGAGACAGTGAGACAAAAACAAAAATAGATGTGCACAGACAGTGAGAAAGAGAGGTGAAGAGAGAAAGGATGTGTGAAAGAAGACTCCGAGTGACAGATAAAGAGAAAGAGACAGATAAAGACAGAGAAAGAGAGAGAGAGGAAAAAGAGAGACAGACAGAGCTCGGGGGAGAGACTAAAGTCAAATCCCCTATCCAGATGCTTCCCAGGGCCAGACAGACACACAGACACACAGACACACAGACAAACACACAAAGGAAAAACATGGACAGAGACGGGAAAAAAAAAATCTGTCTGCATTTTGAAATCTCTTAAAAGAGAATTTAATATTCCCCACCCTGGTGTGTGTGTGTGTGTGTGTGTGTGTGTGTGTGTGTGTGTGTGTGTGTGTGTGTGCTGCCGACCTCCGTGTCGCCGTAGGGGGCGTGCCTTTTTCGGCTTCCTCCTGCCTCGCCTGTCTCATCTCCGACCGCCGCCCGCCACACACACACACACACACACACACACACACACACACACACACACACACACATACACAGAGAAAAAGACACAAACATGCAAACACATACACACACATGTGCACGCACACACACACACACACACACACACACACACACACACACACACACACACACACACACACACAGCTTGAGTTAGCCCAGCTTAAATGACAGGCCTGCCTGGGAGACATGCCAAAAAAGCGCCGACGCTACTGGAGGTTTCAAAGGGCTTCAGACCCCACCACCGTCACCACACTGGACTGTGTGTGTGTGTGTGTGTGTGTGTGTGCGTATGTGTGTGTGTGTGTGTGTGTGTGTGTGTGTGTGTGTGTGTGCACATGTGTGTGTATGTGTTTGCATGTTTGTCTCTTTTTCTGTGTGTGAGTTTGTGTGTGTGTGTGTGAAGGCGAGTGTGTGGATGGGAGATAACCTGCATGGGACTGGGCTGGTGCTCCCCTCCCATGTCCACACTGACAGCCTTATTAACGGACCGCAGGAGGAGGCCAGAGGAAAAACCCCTCTATCGTCTGCGGAGAGAGAGAGGAAGAAAGGGAGAGAGAGAGGGAGAGGGAGAGGAAGAGAGAGAGAGAGGGACAGAGGGAGAGGGAGAGAGAGGAAGAGAGAGGGAGAGAGGGAGAGAGAGAGAGAGGGAGAGAGGGAGAGATAGAGGGAGAGAGGGAGAGAGGGAGAGAGAGATGTTTGACAGGACAGACGGAGGGAGGGAGAGAGAAGAAAGAAAAGAGAGGGAGGGAGGGGGAGGAGGCAAACGGAGGTAGGAGAATGTCCCCCCTTTATCAGTAGAACACCAGGGATTAAAGCCTGCACCCCTGTGATAAATTAATTATTCTCTCTTATCAGTCACTTTTAAAAAGCTGTCAGATAGTTCTACCTCTAGCTATAGCATGGAGACACCCAGAGACAGAGAGAGAGGAGGGAAGAGACTAGATATATATATATGTGTGTGTGTGTGTGTGTGTGTGTGTGTGTGTGTGTGTGTGTGTGTGTGTGTGTGTACTAGGCTGTGTGTTTAATAGTCTGTGTGTGTTATAGCCTGTGTGTGTGTGTGTGTGTGTGTGTGTGTGTGTGTATGTGTGTGTGTGTGTGTGAGTAATAGCCTGTATGTGTGTATTTGTGTGTATGTGTGTGTGTGTGTGTGAGTCTGTGTGTGTGTGATGTGGGGAAGAGCTGGGCTGCAGGTGCGGGATGCTGATGATGGCGATGATGAGGTGGAGGAGGAGGAGGAGGAGGTGGAGGAAGACAAGGAGGAAGAGGAGGAGGAAGAGGAGGAAGAGGAGGTGGAGGAGGAGGAGGGAAGAGCGGGTCTGCAGGTGTGATGATGATGGTGATGATGAGGAGGAGGAGGAGGAGGAGGAGGGAGTCTCCTCGACAGGTCTGCTTAATTCCCCAGCAGCCCACACACGTACACACACACACACACACACACACACACACACACACACACAGCCCAATAACAGACACCTGAGGAGGCCTGGAGCAGCAGCTGAAGGACTTTAATGAGCCCAGACAGCCCTCCCATAGGCTTCACCTACATCACACACACACACACACACACACACACACTCGCACGCACACGCACACACACACACATACGCGTGCACACACACACATACACATAAAAATACACACATACATTTTCAAGTCATATTCTCACACACACACAAACACACACAAATATTTTTTCTAACCCCCCCCCCCCACACACACACACACACTATACGTAGACACCTGGCACACCCATATGACAGTACACACCAACACAACCCCCCCCCCCCCCCCCCCCCCCATACCACCACCACCCGGTCTCTCTCTCAAAGACAACAATCCACACAGTAAAACACACACACTAAAATGCATATGCACACACAAACTGACAGACACACAGACACACACACACACACAAATAAATACACACACACACACACTAAAATGCAAAGACACCTAAGCCTGGACAGTTTATCAACACACATTAAAATGCATACACACACACACACACACACACACACTAAAAACAGCCTGGACAGTTTATCAACAATGCAGGGGAGCCGGAGGACTGCGGTAAACAGAAGCCTCGGGAGGTACTGAATAGAGAGGGAAGAGAAAAAAAGGAGACAAAGGCAAAGAATAAAATAAAGGAATGAAAGACTTGTGGCTTCATTTCCCCAGGGGGTTCAGTCATAATAATGCTCTCAGCTGGCCAGGCTGTCTGTGGTGGGGGGAGAATGGTGATCTATGGAGGAAAACATGACCACAAACAGAGCTGAAACAGAATTCCTCTTTCAGTGATATAATGTGCAATTTGAATTATTAACAAGAGCCTTTCATTTGGCCAATTAATTGTAAGGTGTTGACGTCTGGTGGGGACTGAACATAATGCTTCCTTTCTCCCCCACCTCCTCAGAGACTCTCACACTGGAGACGGCCAAGGGTAATTACTAAGATAGTAATGTGTTTGAGTTATTTTGTGAGTGTGTCTTTCTCTTGCTATCACAGAGCACACTGCATCAGTTTATCAGTACTGATGTTAATCAGCTTGGTGCTTTATAAGTGCTATAAACAGCTTCGCTACACAGGAGTATGTGGGGCGGAGTGCAGCTACAGTGAGTGATGTCACAATGCAGCAGTGTTCCGCCCAACGACTGTACATAAGGTGGACACAGCGCCCCCATTCTGTTCCGTATATATATTATATATTATATTATAACGTAAGTAAGCCTATTATCAACATATGCCTATTATTGGCCACCTAGTTTGAGGCTTTACCATGTAAAAGAGAATCTATTTTGTGGACAAAGACACATTCAGCTTTCGTAAACCATCAGTTCGAGTAAGCACTTATTTTTAAAATGATTTTCAATCGAAATGTCTCAGCCGATAATTACCCCGCCGATAATGGGCTTGCTTATGCTATATATTTATATATTTATATATATATATTATATGTGTACAGTGTCTGGTTCCGCCATTCATTTCAATCAATGGCATCGAAAAACAGCAATGACCAGGGCCAACATTAATTTGAAATTTAATCATTTGAACCCAGTCAGAAACCTAGTTCAAGCCATGCCTCTATCAGCCCTAGGAGTTGTAGAATAATAAAATATATAGTCATACAATCATGGCTACACCAATGTGGGATGTCCGTTATGTCCTGAGATGTTGATACTTCAGAGGGCTTCAGATTGATTGATGTACTGTATGTTTCCTACTCCAAACACTCCCTCATGCATCACTGAGGCTACATACACATGGAAAAGAAAAAAGCAGAAGAAGAAGAAGAAGAAGAAGAAGAAGAAGAAGAAGGAGAAGAGGAAGAAAAAATGCCTTGACTTAGTGTGCTGGTTTAATGAACACATCACTGTCAGGCGATCAGCTGTAAAACACATCTGAGCAGATGAAAGGGGTGGGGGCTTTCCAGTGTGAATGTTTTTGCCCCCCTTTCCTGAGCCCAGACTCCTTTGCACCCTCAGCTAAGCCGAGGTTCTGTTGCCCCCTCTCTGCTGAGCTGAGGTTCTTTTGCCCCCCCCCCCGCCTGAGCTCTTTGAAGGCACACGCCGAGCTGTACCACCCGTTGGGTAGCCAGGAGACACACACACCAGCTACGCGTGTCCTCAGTGAGATCAGCGGTCTTAC
>CM059270.1:29089176-29096676 GCA_030347295.1 Setipinna tenuifilis | reverse complement strand
AAACAAGATTCACACACACCTTGCCTTTTTTCCGCCCACTATCAAAAGCAAAAGGGGAGAGAGGGTTGGTTAAAAATACTGAAAATGCTGCAAATACTAAATAAGTAAATATATAAATAAATGAGGGGAAAAGGCGAAGAAGGACCGTGGCGATGATGTCACTGGGCGTTTTATTGCGGCGTGGCCTTTGAGGAGAGCAGAAGTGCTTGGCACTGCACATCTCCCCTAATATCTCCCGGCACGCATAAAAACGGCCGAGAGTGTGTGTGTATGTGTGTGTGTGTGTGTGTGTGTGTGTATGTGTATGTGTGTGTGTGCGTGCGTTTGTGGTGTGTGTGTGTGTGTGTGTGTGTGTGTGTGTCTGTGTGCGTGTGTGTCTGTGTGTGTGTGTGTGTGTGTGTGTGTGAGAGTGTGTGTGCTTGTGCGTCTGTGTGTGTGTGTGTGTGTGCGTGTGTGTGTATGTGTGTGTGTGTGTGTGTGTGTGTGTGTGTGGTGGCGGGGCGGGCAACAATGGGAGAGGGAATTGTTTATGGTTGTGATACAGATTTTATACCACTCAGAGGAGCTGCGAATGAGGCCCTAAATTACCCAGAAGTCTCTCTGGCTTGTCAGGCGGGGGGGAGTTACGGCAGGTCGGGGGGGTCCAGCAGGACTCGGCGGTCGGCCGTTTAGAGAGGCTTCAGGGAGCCGCATATTACAGCGCAGGCAGCCGGGGCACCGCAGGACAGGACAGACGACCGCTGCACAGTCAGCTCAAACAGGATGTGCTGCTGCCCACGCCACCCCCCGCAAGCTCTCTCTCTCTTCTCTCTCTCTTCTCCTTTGCATCTCATTTCCCTTACCCAAATGTCTCTGTCTTACCTTTGCTCTCTCTCTCTTTCTTTCTCTCTTCCTCTGTCTTTGTTTCTCTCTCTCTCTCTTTCTCTCTCTTTCTCTCTCTCTCTCTTTGTCTATCCCATTTTCTCAAACAGGATGTGCTGCTGCCCACACCCCCCCCCCTAATTTTCTCTTGCCCAAATGTCTCTGACTTACCTTTACTCTCTCTTTCTCTCCCGCTCTCTCTCTCTCTTTCTTTGTCTCTCCTATTCTCTCTTGCCCAGATGCAGCTGGGGCACGACAGGACAGACGACCCCCCCCCCTGCACCGTCAGCTCAAACAGCACGCGTCCCTGCCCACACAACCCCCCGCCACCCCCCACAAGCTCTCTCTTTCTCCTTTGCATCTCATATCCCTTGCCCAAATGTCTCTGTCTTACCTTTGCTCTTTCTGTCTTTCTCTCTGTCTCTCTCTCTCTCTGTCTCTCTTTCTCTTTGTCTCTCTCTTTGTCTCTACCATTTCCCTGTCTTGCCCGGATGTCTCTGGCTTACCTTTGCTCTCTCTCTCTCTTTCTCTCCCGCTCTATCTCTCTTTCTGTCTCTCTCTTTTTGTCTCTCTCTGCTTTCTATTTCCCTCTCTCCTTCTAACTCTTTTATCACCCCCCCCCCCCCCCCCCCAACTGCAAGACACATAAAGTTCATAAAGTAGCAAACTTGGCTGCAGACAACAAAAGCTGGTGCGCTGTAAAGTTAATGGTCAGGGATGGAGCATAATGCAGTGGCCTGGCGTTACGTAAGGATGAAACTGGTGTAGGTATGTCATCACTGCCATTAAACCATCAACAACACTGCGATCTGGTGCGACAGTTTCACTTCCAGAATAAATGGATGGATGGATGGGTGGATGGATGGATGGATGGATGATTAGGTAGATAGATAGATAGACATGGCTAGAAAGAGATAGATAGATGAAGCAATCAATGCTCACTCAGGCAAGACAGATCAACTAATTCAGAAGCAAGCGAAACAGACACACACACACGCACACACACACACACACACACACACACACACACACACACACACACACAGACAAACTCACTAACTCACTGACACACACACACACACACACAGACAAACTCACTAACACAGACACACACAGACACACAAACAACCAGCAGCATTAGTCATGTGTGTGTTAGTATGCAGGCACGCAGAAATCCGTTCCAGCGGAGTAGTTTCTCTGGGGTAATTACCACGGTGGAATGGGGAGTGGAGTGGAGTGGAGTGGCTTCCATCGCTCCTGGCCAGCCTGGACTAGGGGATGGCCAGCCTCCAGTGGACAGGTTCAGACACACTCAGCCTCACACACACACACACACACACACACACACACACACACACACACACACACACACACACACACACAGACAAACTCACTAACACACACACACACACACACACACAACCAACAGTAGGGGATTGCCAGCCTCCAGTGCACAGGTTCAGACAGACTCAGCCTCACAATGCTCCTGGACACT
The DNA here is from genome assembly GCA_030347295.1 of Setipinna tenuifilis. Classification (NCBI taxonomy): domain Eukaryota; kingdom Metazoa; phylum Chordata; class Actinopteri; order Clupeiformes; family Engraulidae; genus Setipinna; species Setipinna tenuifilis. Next base: position 29,094,320 of record CM059270.1, on the reverse strand, counting down.
GCACAGACAAGCCGTCTGCTCCTTCACTCCCTCACTCCCTCCCTCTTTTCCTCTTTTTTTTCCATCTCTCCTTCTTTCCTTTCTCCCTCTCTCCCTCTTTTCCTACTTTCTTCCATCTCTCCTTCCTTCCTTTCTCCCTCTCTCCCTCTCTCTTTCTCACATCTTTCCTTCCTTCATTCCTTCCTTCCTCCCTCTTTTCCTCCTTTCTTCCATCTCTTTCTTTCCTTCCATCCCTCCCTCCATCCCTCTTCTCCCCCTTTCTTCAATATCTTCCTCCTTCCTCCCTCCCTCCATCCCTCTTTTCCTCCTTTCTTCCATCTCTCCTTCCTTCCCTCCCTCCCCCTCTCCCTCTCCCTCTATGCCTCCAGACTGGACAGCTTCTTCAGCAGGACTTTGGGGAAGATCATTATTCATAAAGAGCTGCTTCGCTGGTTTGGCAGTTTGGCCGGCGTCTGCTCAGAGAGTCAGCCATAACAGCGCCGCGGGCTCCATCCTGAGCCAGGGTTTAATAGCACATGGCTAACCCACTTCAGCCGCATGGCTTACGCCTTTTTCTGGCCAAGAGGCTACAAATACAGAGATTACAAAGAGATCCAGCCTAACTATCCAATTGCATGTAACTGTACAACTTTTCAAACTATATATGTTTATATACACAGAAAAGAAGGTACCGAATTGTACTTTTACTTGTTACACTGGCACCATCCTCAAAGATACATAATTGTACCTTTTAACCACTGTTTTCCAACTAGTTTGTACCTTCTCCAGAGCTGAATAGGCACACCTCAGTACCCAAAGGTACAAATGTTAGCTTTTTGGGGGTACATCAAAGCTGACTGTGCTTATTTCGACTTCTCAGAACTAGCAATTACCTTTGTATTGTTGTCAGAGAAAGTGTGTCATGATGTTTGTTGTTATGTTGTGTTTCACATATAAAGACAGTGGAACAGAGAGTGCCTTCTTATCAGTGGGTCTTTGGTGTGTGTGTGTGTAAGCAAGCGAGTGTGTGTGTGTGTGTGTGTGTGTGTGTGTGTGTGTGTGTCTGTTTTTGTTATAGAGAGAGAAAGACAAAAGAGGGAGACAGAGGGAGAGAAAGAGAACAATATAAAGGGGAAGAGCAAAAGAGAGAGACAGAGAGAAGAGCAATAAGAAGAGCAAAGGAGTGTAATTTCCTGAGCTGTTCCTCATGAGTTCCCTGCCGGACTACAGATAGAGAGCAAGGGAGCCATGGTGGGGACAGGGACAGCGGGAACAGCAGGGCATTTATCACAGAGGAGGCCAGTTTGTAAGGTGACAAAGCCTAACTGGTCTCTGTCCAGCCCCCCCACTCTCGCTGCCAGCGTGTCAGAACACCTGGACATCCCTCTCACTGTTACTGCTCCCTCGTGTCAGAGCACTTGAACACCCCTGTCACTGTTACCTGTTCAGTATGTCAGAACACCTGGACATCCCTTTCACCTCTCACCACTACCGCTCCAGTGTGTCAGAACACCTGAACATTCCTCTCACCACTACAGCTCTCTCGCTACAGGTGTGTCCTGTTGGCTATTGACCGCCTAAGGCTGACACTCTGCCAGCGTGTCAGAGCACCTGGACATCCCTCTCACTGTTACCGCTGTCTTGCTACAGGTGTGTCCTGTTGGCCAGTGGCCGCCCAAGGCTGACACTCAGCAGATGGGACTTTCCACTCTGAAGCACAAACATGGCAGCCTGGTAAACCAGCCCCTCATACTTCACTTCACTCTGTATACAGGGTCTGGCACTGCTGTATTGAGAAGCTCTTTTCTTCTTCCTGGAGGTGTGGACTCCAGCTGAAATTTAAAATGATTGCATCTGCCTTTACCCAAAGGTTAACACCTAATGGTTACATATGCAATGCACAGGATTGTGAAGGAAGTTATTAAGCTTTCCAGAAACTAACGGACTAACAACTAACAAAGCAAGTTGGATGTTTAAAGTTTTTCTGAACCCTGTGGGGAGTAGGGCCATGATGCGTCTTCCACAAATGAAACATTATTCATGCTCTGACTTTAATTCCTCGATATTCCGAAGCGTTGCCACAACAGACTGAATGGCCTTGCTTACTTCGTTCTCCTCTGTCATTGCCGAGCTACATCCACAGATAGACTACAAGGGAATTGTAGCACCTGGTAAAGACTCTACCGGAGAAAGAGCTTCTCAATACAGCAGTGCCAGACCCTATGTACAGAACGAAGTGTAGTACGAGGTGCTGCTTTACCAGGCTACAAACATGGAGCAGTCGACCCCACGATACATTAGACACAGGTCCACAGCTTCCAGTATCACCTAGTATCCAGGTCTGTATTATGCAGGTGTTGTTTCAAACCAACAGAGGTGTCAATCCCGGGTTCAGAAAGTAAAAACCCTGCCACAAATTTGATCCAACCAGCTCTGAATCAGCTGATCATTTTGAGCACTCAAGACAGTTCCATTACTTATTAAAGTTATCTGTGTTAGAAGAAAAACATGACAGGTTTTTTACTTTCTGAACCTGAGATTGACACCTCTGCAAACCAGCATCATGTGTCTCCTCGTCACCTTCCCCTCACAACCTTCAGGATAACGTGCAGTGAGAAAGTAAACAGTAAAGTCTGACAGAGTGATGCAGGGCTAGACTGACTGACTGTGGTATCTCACTTATTGCACATAGCAGCTATCTACTACTACTTACATCTTTGCAAAACAAACTGTTGTTGTTAAAAATGATTTGAGAATTATTTCAGAGATTTAAAACATGTGTTGTTTCTTTCACTAATCCTCCTTATCTATCTCACTAATCCGGTGTGGAATGCGGTTTCATAGCAACAGCCTGTGTTCTACTGATGCCCCTTCACCAATGTTCCGTTACAGATAGCAACAGTCTGCCATGTTAGGCCAGATAGCAGCAGTCTGTCATGGTAGGCCAGATAGCAACAGTCTGTTATGGTAGGGTCACACTACACCAGATACAGTAATCTGTAGTTCCTGGCAGAGAGGGAAAGAGGTTAAAGAGAGTGTGTTTAGGATGAGTGGAGTCTTTAATGATGTTCTTTGCCTGTTTCCTGGTCCTTCCAGTGTACAAGTCCAAGCCCCAGTATACAAGTTCTGCCCCAGTATACAAGTCCTGACCTTGCGTACGTATATAGCAACTGTCTGCTGTTCAGCAATATCAGACCTTTGAATATTGTGCTAATCCACTCAGTTCAATGAAACATTCGGCAAAACTTAGCCGGGCCCTGTGCTAACACTGCTTAGCACCCTGACCACTCGGGCGCCTGAGAAACACAGGGAGCGTGACATTTACATCGTTATTTACTGAGACAGTGGGATATGGCCCATTCATTATTAACGCACAATGCCATTGAATTATTTAGAGAGAGGAAATGTTTCCTGGGAAATATTTATGCTTTTTGCCGTGTGTAAACATCGAGAGCAGAATCGATGAATAAATCAGCGTCGCTCGCCAAGGAGGGGAGGGGAGGAGACATGCGGAGAATAGCAATTACGCCCAAAACAAGGATTAACAAAACAAAACATAATTGTCAGCGGTGTTGCGTCCCACTGGAAATAAGACATCTACCCACAAGTACCTCAGAGAGAGAGAGAGAGAGAGAGAGAGAGAGAGAGAGAGAGGGAGAGAGAGAGGGGTGGTGGTGTGGTGTTGTGGTGGGGTGGTGTGGGGAGCTGGGGGGTTGCAAACAATGTCAACGCTTTAGCTGCCACCAACGCACCCAATTTACAGAAGCAATTAGGCGCAATTAGAAGTATGAGGAGCGCAGCAACATGTCCCTTCATGCGGAACCGCTATTCAAATGCAGGACGGGTGCCATGAGGTCAGTGTTCAGGGAGGGTGCAGGCGGATTTAGCAGTGGAGGTGGTGTGTGTGTGTGTGTGTGTGTGTGTGTGTGTGTGTGTGTGTGTGTGTGTGTGTGTGCGTGTGTGTATGTGTGAGTGTGTGTGCGTGTGTGTGTGTGTGAGTGTGTGTATGTGTCTGTGTGTGTGTGAGTGTGTGTGTGTGTGTGTGTGTGTGTGTGAGCAAGCCACAGATGGTTAAATATGTATTTCTGAGCACGCTCCGCACAGAGAGGACCCTCGGCCAGACCTCCAGACGCTAGCCCGCTAACCCGCTAACCGAGGTCAAATCCAGCCGTCCTCCTTTCATCGAGGTTAATAATTTAGAGAGCAATTAAATTTCATTTTGCTGTGAAATGCGTGGGTGTGTGTCAGTGAGAGTGTGTGTGTGTGTCAGTGTCTGTGTGTGTGTGTGCGTGCGTGTGTGTGTGTGTGTGTGTCAGTGAGCGTGTGTGTGTCAGTGTGTGTGAGTGTGTGCATATGAAAGTGATGATGAGGGAGCTTCTCATTCACTCGCCCCTCTGCCCCCCCCCCCCCCCGCCCTTGATCACGGTGGCCTGGGGACCCGTGACGTGACAGTGACATTAACGAGCCCCCGGCACACACAGGAGCGGAGCTCAGTCGTCAGCTCGCTCGTCAGCTGTGGGCCTATTAGTGCTCACTCGTTAGTGTAATTAGAGGACATATGCTTTAGAGCAGCTCAGCCCATCGGCCTGCTGACCCAACCACAGATTGATCCGCCGGCACTTTTTTATTCTTTCAGTGCACAGCACACACACAGCAGCCATGGACAACCAAACCTGCCGGCGTGCACACACACAAAAACACCCAATATGTGTGTGTGTGTGTGTGTGTGTGTGTGAGTGAGTGTGTGCGTGTGTGTGTGTGTGTGTGTGTGCATGTGTGTGTGTGTGTGTGTGTGTGCTTGTGTGTGTATGTATGGGATGGGGGGGGCACAGACGAGTGTGCCTGGCGTGGTACATAGTTTAGATTTTTTTTTACTTCATTCCATTACGAGACCAAAGATTCTTGTAGACCAAATATTCGGGAGTAAACCCCCCTCCCCCCACGCACCTCCTCCTTCGCCTCAATCCTCTCTTTCTTACGCAACGGAGGGCTTGTTTTGTCAGAAAGAAATTCCGACTCCAAAAAGGATTCCGTGACTCCAATTACTGCCTGGTGTGCCCAATGAGCAAATACCTGCCTCTGCGGATCAATGCAGCTTATTAGCCAAAGCTGAAGGAAAATACATACTGAAGGCTCAAGTCCTGCATTTAAACTCACTACAACTC
>CM059270.1:29054176-29079176 GCA_030347295.1 Setipinna tenuifilis | reverse complement strand
ATGTTCTTCAGCATTGTAAAGAGCCTTATGAAAGATCTGTTATGAACTAGACTACACGTACTTGAAGTTCACCTTCTGTTGAAGTAGCCTTGTGGAACCTCATATTGGATGGTTAACACTGGCCTTCTGGAGCTTCGCAGAGGGCTGTGATGGCAGAACAACTTTTAATGTCGTTTCAGCATATCTGCACCTGATGGCTGTGTTTTTGTAATTATGTAGTAGTGGAGTCTAGAGTCGATATAGATTAGATATTGGGATGTACTGGCCGGCAGCCATATGCACCCTTCCCAAACTTCTTGGGGTTTTTTTTCTGTGAGTTTTGTTTTGTTTTGGGTAACTTCGGAGCCACTTCTCAATTATTCTTCAAATCAAATCTCAACTTTTCAGGCTGACTGATTAGATTTGTGGACCTCTTGGAGTTTTTGAGCCTCCAAATACTCAATGCGGGCCGCACTCCACTCTGCGGGATGCAATACAAATGTTTTGTTGAGCATCTAATCCCCTGGTGAACTTTATTCAAAGAACACCGCTTTTGTGTTTTTCACACACACATACACACACATACACTCGCTGTTTTTAATATCCCCAGGCGTGGGATGCTGCCAAATCCACTCAATCTGGGCAAATTTCCCCAGTCACGAGCTCAAATCATTTTATTATTCCATCTCTCTCTCCCTCCCCCTCTCTCTCTCTCTCTCTCCCTCTCTCTCCCTCCCTCTTTCTCTCTCTCCCTCTCTTTCTCTCTCTTTCTCTCTCCCTCTCTCTTTATTTCTCTTTTTCTTATTGTGTGTGTGTGTGTGTGTGTGTGTGTGTGTGTGTGTGTGTGTGTGTGCACGCGCGTGTGTGGTGTGTTTGGTATGTGTGAGTGTTTTGCCGTGGGAAACACATTATGTTTAACCCAGAGGATCTGTTATGTTAGTTTTTCCTGTTTAAGTCTGAAGTGTTTTTCTTTTGGGAGTCGCATATTTTGCCATTACTGTGATTTCACTTTTAGTTAAAAGTGAGAAATATAGTTTGCAATGTAGGAAATGGAAAATGTGTCCTTTGCCCTGCCGTAATGATATATTTAAACACAGAAAATGAAACATAATACATCCAATAGTTTTTTTTTGCCTAAAATAGGGAAGCACAAGATGTGTGTTTTCATTTATGAAAAAAAATTGGGTAGAAATTATTTCGCTTTATATATTTCACATGTATTTTTTTAACATGTGAAGTATGTTATGATTTGAAATATCTATTTTTCTTTTCCTGGCTTGCCTTCTACCGGTGCCTGGCCTTAAATCTGTACCTCTTGTCCCTTTCTCTCTTAATGTATGTATGTCCCCACTTCTGCCTCGTCCCAGTGAGGGATGGTGGTGGGGGGCTTGAGTGATAGCCCTCTCATTCCAGTAAGGGGTATACAAGAATAAGGACTTCATCACCATTTAATCTTTGGGAAGGACAATATCATTATATATAGTTACTGAACCTAATGCTCCACTGATGACAAGTGGGCTAAAAAGTTAAAACAACATTCACTACATTTTGAACAAAATGGCCCCTTAAAAAGCACACTTGAGAGTTAACAACATTTAAATCTGTGTGACTTAAAAAAGAACTCCACTTTTTCCCCCATTTTGCCACGAGGACCCAGTAAGGGCAAAACTCCCCCTCTGATTTATGAAGAGAACAAAGAAAAACAAAAACAAAGCGAGTTGAGCGTGAGAGTGAGAGTGAGGGGGAGTGCTGTCGCCGTGGGCAACACCTCTAATGCTCTAGATTCTAGAAGACAGTCTGATTCTAAGCAGACCTGATGGGTGCACCAGGCACTTCCACAGTCCCGCCTGCCTCTCTGGACAGCCAATCAGACGCAGCAGTTTCAGGGGTGAAAGGTCATGCATGCTGACAAATGTGGCGTTCCATGTGTACGGGGGTTACTGCCAGGCGATGTTACAGAAAAAAATGCTTCTTGGGGAAAAAAACACAAGAAATTTATGCACAGTGTGTGTTATTAAAAACTATAGTAGACTAGATTTGGTGATATTGGAAGAAAAAAGAAGTAGCTTGCATTATTCATGGTGAATGTAATTATATGCGTTCACAAACAGCTGTCAGATCTGCTGTCTATACATAATGGGAAGATTTGTATTGTGCTGCAACAGCAGACTCTGTACTCTAAATTACTCACGGCACGTGGACATTTCACAGAGACTAGCCTACTGTCTTGGGGCCTCAGCAAAAAAGGCAGCCATTGATTTCCATGGGGACGATGGAAGAAGTGTGTTTTCTCTTGTTTTATAGACCCGCATCCCCGCTCCAGCCCCCCCCCCCCCCTTTGATTCTATCATCATCGGCTTCAGTGTGACGCTCAGTCCAGGGAGCAGCACTGCAATCCCCTAATGGGCCAGTTGACAGACCGATCACCAATCAAATCAGGGATATCTGCTCATGGGGAGAAGGAGAGGCAGTGTGTGTGTGTCACTGTGTGTGTGAGTGTGTGTGTGTGTGTGACTGTGTGTGTGTGTATGTATGTATGTGTATGTGTGTATGAGTGTGTGTGTGTGTGTGAGTGTTAGTCCGTGCATGTGTGTGAATATATGTGTGTGTGTGTGTGTGTGTGTGTGTGTGTGTGTGTGTGTATGTATGTATGTGTTAGCACGCGTGTGTGTAAGTGTGCATGGGTGGCGGTGGTGGTGGTGGGGGGCTTGAGTGGTAGCCCCTCTCATGACAAACATCAATGTAAGGAAAATGAATGGACATGGAAACACTAAGTTATTGTACTGCAAAGTCCATAAATCTATCAGAAAGGCCAAAGGGTTCTGAGGCCGGCATTAATCAAACAGGGAGGCAGCCGAACAAGGCAGGCAATGAAATTGCACTATTTTTCTCAGTTTCCCTTTTCCCCCTCTCCTCTCCTCCTCCTCTCCCGACAACCCCCCCCCCCCCACCCCCCCTACACCCCCCCTCCCCCCAACCTCCCCTCTGCAGAGGCATCTAAATTACGCACATCCATCCCAGCTGTTTGTTTCACTGAAAACATTTTACTCTCAGACACACAGAAAGAAAGTCAGACGCCTTTTTTCCTTTTTTTTTTGGCTAGGGATTCAGTTACGGCGCGACGCTGCTTTCCAGTCACGATTCTGGCACACGAGCAAGCCTGACTCCTCTCACTTACTTTGCTCTGTTTGCCTTCCAATGTGTGCCAGTGTTCCTTCACATCACTCGTTTAGTTCACTGTGTTACCGAACAAAAGGCAAGTACGCCTCCATTATTTGCTCTTCTTGCTGTTTTGTTTCGGTGCAATTTCAGTTTTGGGGGAACATGGTTGGATAAAAGGTTAAATGAGGAAACCATGTGGTAATACTTTATAGTATATAATATAACCTTTATTACACATTTGTTAACTCTTAATTAACACTATATTTATCATTTGTTAACCATAACTCTTACATGATGTTTAATCAGCAAATCATTTATAAGCATACCTATTTCCATCTGTCTGTTGGTCTGTTGGCTGTCTGTATGTCCCTCTGTAGATCTGTTTGTAGATATGTTTATAAATGTTTGTACTGAGGAGAAAAAAAAGTAAGTGTTATTGTTAACAAATGATGAACAAAATGATAACTAAAGGTAGACAAATGCTAGTTATTACAATAGGATAATAATAGTAACAGTAATAGTAATAGTAATACTGGTAATAGGAAGTAGTTTCTATAAAGTGCTACCGAAAATAACTATAAGCATATAACGATATATGCATTGACATTGTTATATTATGTAGAGTTTGTTAACAATGTCAATGCATTCCTTTATTAGGTAGTGATTATTTAATGACACACACAGCTAAACATAGCCTAAAAGCAAAGCTAATCATAACTTTAACCCCAACTGCCTCTTGTAACACCAGGCACTATTATGAAAGTGTTCATATTTTTAATTTGCATAATTATCTACATATAATTTATAACTTTATAAACTTTATATGTAATTATAACTTTTGCATAACTTTTTGCATAACTTTTGCAGACTGTTTTCAATTTCTTGGCTCTTGCATCAGCAACCTGCTGAAATGGGAAGTTAATATCGTCAAAAAAGCACAACAAACGCTGCGCTTCTTAAGGCGACTGAACAGGTTTCATAGATTGCATCTGTTGGTGCATTTCTCTAAAGGCATCATAGAGGGTGTCATCACCTATTTCATCGCTGTTTGGTATAAAAGTGCAGAGGAAACTGGAGAGGATTGTGACCAAGCCCTTAGACATCATTGGTTGTGACCTCACATGCACACACATACACACACACACACACACACACACACACACACACACACACACACACACACACACACACACACACAGCCATCATTGGCTGTGACCTCACTCCAGTCCATTACTTATGCACACACCCACACACACACACACACACACAAACACACACACACACACACAGACAGACACACATACACACACATACACACACACAGACATCATTGATTGTGACCTCACTCCTGTCAGTTCCTTCTATTCTAACTGCAGCTTAAACTAAGCCTCCAAAAAAAATCAAGGACCCTTTATTTACCCATCATTACAAGTTCCAACTTCTGCCCTGTGGAAGATGGTTTAGGTCCATTCATACAGAGACAACACGTTTCAGAGACAGCTCATTCCCTTTCAGCCATCAGACTCCTGAACACTGCTAAACTGATCTTATTTATATTTTAATATTTGTTTTTTGTTTTATTTTTCTTTCTCCTTGGACTGAGCTACCTTAACATCAATTACCACCAACTTTGCTGTGTGACAGTAAAGCATTACCTATCTGTCTATTTATCTACAGTATAAGTACAATTACATTTAAGTAACCATGTAGTATGTAAGCATGGTATCGACATTTAAAAAAATAAGGTTCTTATCAAATGTATATTGAGACTTGCGTATTATTAATTCAATAAGCAGCTGTTTTGTTTTGTATTGGCATTTCCAATGACTGCCTACAACTTGAGCATTACTCTGCTTAGTAAAGCAGCCACGTTTGGCTTTGCCATAAAAAAGAGAAAAAGAAAAAGAAAAGAAGCAGCCCTACATAGTCAAAACTTCAAAATGGCAGCTCCCAGGTGAGCCCTGTGTGCTGTGAAGTGCAGACATGTTTGGTGCGGCGGTAAGCGTGTTTGACAGACACACACCATCGCCTCAGCGCCACCGTGCCGTGCCGGAGCCGAGGAGTGTGTGTGTGTGTGTGTGTGTGTGTGTGTGTGTGTGTGTGTGTGTGTGTGTGTGCCTGCTCACCGGCGGCGCCTGGGGACTGTCCCAGTGTGTGTCCCAGTGCAGATGAGCCGCTCACACTAATCTAGACACACACACACTTTACAGGGGAACCCTTCCCAAAGCTGTTCAAACAGACAACGCCACACACACCCCCCAACACACACACACACACACACACACACCCCACACTCCCACCCCCTCCCGAATGCCCTCATCTCATCTGCCTCATCTGTGTGTCTGACCAACCCCAGAGGCAAACACACAGACACACAGACACACAGACACACACACACACACACACACACCTCAAAATAAAGAACACAACAGACAGTGTGTACACATGATGAATTTTAAATGAGCTATCATGTCCACCGCCCAACCCTCCAACCCCCCCCACACACACACACACACACACACCCTGGGCAGTTGTCTGTGTGTCTCCCCTGGTGCTGTCTGGCACTGGGCACGGATCGTCTCGCCTTCGATTTGCTCTTAAGGAGGTGTAAACCAAGCCAGTTACACTGCCTCCGCCACAGAGAGCATGTCAGTGTGTGTGTATGTGTTTGCGTGCGAGTGTGTGTGTGTTTGCATGAGTGTGTGTGTGTGTGTGTGTGTGTGTGTGTGTGTGTGTGTCTTTTTTCTGTGTGTGTGTGTGTGTGTACGTAACACAGAAGAGGTTGGGAGGTGTGTGATGAAGGGGGTCAGAGAGATGTGGCTCTCACAAACAGACACACACACACACACACACACACACACACACACACACACACACACACACACTCACACACATTCATACACACACCATCCTCTTGCCCTCTCAGACACATACATACACATATTTTATCCTTCTCTCTTTGCTATCTATTTCTATCACCATGACACATACACACACACAGACACACACACAGACACACACACAAGCACACACACACACAGACACACACAGACACACACACACACACACACACACAAACAATTTCAAATTAGTCTCCCTGGCTGCATTGGCGCTTTCCAGCTGCCATTAGAGAGGGAAGTGAAAGGGCACACATTTCAATTAGCCACACTGACCATAATTTACCCAGCAGGCACAGCGTGCAGTCCACCACAGCCCAGCCCAATACAGTCCAGCCCAGCACAGCTCAGCACAGCCCAGCCCAGCCCAGCCCAGCGCAGCCCAGCACAGCACAGCACAGCACAGCACAGCACAGCACAGCCCAGCCCAGCACAGCACAGCACAGCCCAGCACAGCACAGCACAGCACAGCACAGCACAGCACAGCACAGCACAGCCCAGCATGGGCGGTTCATCCCTCCTCTCTCTATGCCTGCTGCAGCTAGCTGATCAGGCCTGTGGATGGGAGGTGCAGTAGTGGACTCACACACAGGCCTGTACTAATGAATGGGCCAGGAAGGAAATAAGACTATGCAGATGCAATACTCATCTACACACACACACACACACACACACACACACACACGCACTTGCACGTGGACACACACACACACACAGACACACACACACACACACACACACACACTTGCATGTGGACACACACACACACACACACAAACATCTGTGAGTGCGCACGCACGCATACATCCATTCACGCAAGCATACACTGACATTTGCACGTGCACACACCCATACAAATATAACACTGACTGAAACCCAATGAATGCCAACAGTACTGATCCATCAATTATGTGGTTATGTACTGAGGGTGATGCAGATGAAATGTCATGAGATATTTTGCGTGTGTGTGTGTGTGTGTGTATGTATGTGTGTGTGTATGAGTGTGTGTGTATGAGTGTGTGTGTATGAGTGTGTGTGTGTAGGTCTGTAGAAAGACATTTAGAGGTACTGTATAATATTTCTTTGAAGTGCACAGTACATAAAAAGCTCAAGCAATGTGAACCTCACACAAACAGAGGTAATATAACTCCACATTAGAGCTGCTTCATTATGCAAAGTGATTTGGCATGACAAAATGACAACAAAAGAGTCCATCAATGTCAGAATCTATGTTATGGATTTACAGGATTTAGAAAAAAAAGTCTCTTGGAGATGTGTAATAGCTCTCTCAGAGTCTGTGAGTGCAACAACAGAAACCCATTAGTGTGTGAAGGCTCCGTGTTCTGTGTGCCGTGCCATTGCTGGGAAAGTTAACACACACACACACACACACACACACACACACACACATACACACACACTCACACACACACACACACACACACACACACACACACACACACACACACACACACTACATTACAGAGTCATGATCCATCCTGCACTCTAAATGGCTGAGAGGGAAGTTAGCCTCCGACAGAATTTCAGGGTAATTACTCTCGCAGCATTGCATTGTTTTGTGCGTTTACAATGCCCCGACCGACGAGACATGAATATGCATTAAAGTGAAGAGGGAGCTCTGTCAAAGCCACACGTCGTAAATCGCCCATAGAAAATCCACAAGGGGGTCTGTCTGTCTTGTGGCTGATGTCACTTCAATATTAATGAGAACATCTATGAGAATCATATTTAATTCAGTCGACATCCCACAGAACATGTGTCTCAGCCGAGGAGAGCCTCTTAATGCGTTACTCTCCCTCCCTCCCACCCACACTTTTTCAAACCTGAAACCACAACATATTTCAGCGAAATAAATAAATGCTTCTCTCTTTTCTCTCTTTCAAGAGACAATTTCTAGGAACTGGGGCCAGCATAGGCATAGGGAGAGGGCACTTTAGTAGTCTCTCTGTATAAAAGTCTTGCTAAATAATTCACCATCCTTGTCTAGCATGGGGGTGGGGAGGAGGGGTGTGTGTGTGTGTGTGTGTGGGTTGGGGGGGGTATAACTGATGTCTCTATATGGTCTTGGCTGCGGCAGGCTGTGAACAGTCTTAAGTGTGATCAACGACTCTGGCCCTTAGCTGGTGGGGGGAAGTAAATTAGAGAAATTAGGGGGCCCTTCGCTGCACACCCCCCACCCCTCACCCCACGCCGGAGGCAGGCATCCCCCCCCTGCACAGCCCCTTATTATATAGCAAGAGCACCCAGGTGCCCCGAAAAAAAAAAGAAAAGAAAAAAAAAGTGCAAACACTAACAATTCTGCGTGCGGAGTGGCGATGCCTGATGCCTGTGGACTATTAGCACCTCCCTAGGGAGCTGGAGCTCACACTACAGACACTCTCACACACACACACATACACACACACACACGCACGCATAGAAACACACGCACACACACTATCTCACAGCCACCGCCACAGTATGAGAACAAAATCAGATATTAAAGGGACAGAAGTGTGCTTTTTATCTCATTAACGATTGCCTCTGAGGTGCGTATGTGCTTCTCTCCTTCTCTCTTCTCTTTGGAGCGGGAAGGGGGGTGGGGGGGGTGGGAGGGGCAGCATCGTCATCTGTCATCTGTCATACTCAGTAAGGGGTTTGATTTGAGAGGGATTCTGGGTAAAAAAAATAAAGAAAAAAAACCTCTCTGGTGGTGATATGCGATACAGCTTCTGCTTACTGCACACAATTCACTTAACGGTAATTCAATTTATTCACTTATCTGCCGGAGAAGAATGAAGCAGTTTGCTGATTCAGTAATTAACTTATGACCACATCCAAGATTGCGCCGCACTGCACTGTCCGCCGCAGTTTATGACTGACTGCTTTTTTTATCAAGCAGAGGAGCTGGAGTAATTTAGATTCTTATCCTGGGCAGCCATTTTGATTAAGTAAACCCAAACAGTGAGTGGGAAGAGGGTGGGAGGGGGGGGGGGGGGGGGGGGGAGTGGGGGAGGGGGAGGGGGGGGGTCAGAGAGCAATGGAGATAAATCGTGCTGGGTAGGTGCTACGGAATGCCGTGTGATTGGTGCAGCCAGCGTCTAATGAGGCGGGCAGGTGCTGAGTTTGGGGGGGGGGGGGGTGGGGGGGCGCTCGGTGGAGGGGGGTTGGGGTGGGGGGGCTGCTCAGGTGTGCTGGATCTAAACCTCCCCAACTGTTTTCAAAGCTGTTCAAAGACAGGGCTTGAGCCTGGGCAAAAGTAGCTGTGTGTGTGTGTGTGTGTGTGTGTGTGTGTGTGTGTGTGTGTGTGTGTGTGTGTGTGTGTGTGTGTGTGTCTATGTTTGTCAGTGTGTGTGTCTGTGTGTGTGTGTGTCTGTGTGTGTCTATGTTTGTCAATGTATGTGTGTGTTTGTGTTAAATAATGTGTGTGTACGTGTGTGTGTGTGTGTGTGTGTGTGTACGTGTGTGTGTGTGTGTGTGTGTGTGACATGTGCCTGGGCTAAAGAGCGTGTGCATTCAGTCGCTAAGGCACGGTGTCCAGCCAAGGTCATTTCAGTAGTCATGTGTGTGCGTGTGTGTCTATGTTTGTCAATGTGAGTGTGTGTATATATGTTTAATAGTGTGTGTGTGTTTGTCAATAGGTTTGTGCGTGTGTGTATGTGTGTGTGTTTCTGTGTGTGTGTATGTGTGTGTATATGTTTGTGCATGCATATGCGTGTGCATGTGAGTGTGCGTGCATGTGTGCGTGTGTGTGTGTGTGTGTGTGTGTGTGTGTGTGTGTGTGTGTGTCAGACTGAGTAGGAGGTAAGCTTCAAAAAAAAAAGAAATCACCGACATTTCTAAGTGGCTGCGATTGGAAAAACACGAGCAGCATTTCAAACAGACATGTCTTGACCTTTAGATGCTGTAGGTAATTGCTAATGGCATTGCTAAAGCGGGGCGATTGAGTGTGTTCCCCGCATCACAGCAGTGGACGCTGTCAGTGTGTGTCTATAATGGGGAAGTACCATCAGTGTGTGTCTGTAACGGCTAAGTGGTGAGTGTGTGTCTATAATGTTTGGGTAGTCAGTGTGTGTCTTTATGAGTGAGTAGTCAGTGTGTGTCTGTAATGGTGAGTACTGTCAGTGTGTGTCTATAATGGTTGAGTACCATCAGTGTGTGTCTGTAATGCCTGAGTACTGTCAGTGTGTGTCTATAATGCGTGAGTACTGTCAGTGTGTGTCTGTAATGTTTGGGTAGTCAGTGTGTGTCTGTAATGGGTGAGTATCGTCAGTGTGTGTCTATAATGGTTGAGAAGTGTCAGTGTGTGTCTATAATGGGTGAGTACTGTCAGTGTGTGTTCATAATGGTTGAGAAGTGTTAGTGTGTGTCTATAATGGTTCAGAAGTGTGCATGGGTACTGTCAGTGTGTGTCTGTAATGGGTGAGTAAATCAGTGTGTGTCTGTAATGGGTGAGTACTGTCAGTGTGTGTCTGTAATGGGTGAGTACTGCCAGTGTGTGGCTATAATGTTTGGGTAGTGAGTGTGTGTCTGTAATGTGTGAGTACTGTCAGTGTGTGTCTATAATGGTTGAGTAGTGGGTGTGTTTATAATGCATGACTACTGTCAGTGTGTGTCTATAATGTGTGAGTACTGTCAGTGTGTGTCTGTAATGTGTGAGTACTGTTAGTGTGTGTCTGTAATGTGTGAGTACTGTTAGTGTGTGTCTATAATGGTTGAGAAGTGTGCATGAGTACTGTCAGTGTGTGTGTAATGGGTGAGTAAATCAGTGTGTGTCTATAATGTGTGAGTACTGTCAGTGTGTGTCTGTAATGGGTGAGTACTGTCAGTGTGTGTCTGTAATGGGTGAGTAAATCAGTGTGTGTCTGTAATGGGTGAGCAGTGAGTGTGTGTCTATAATGGGTGAGTACTGTCAGTGTGTGTCTATAATGCCTAAGTACTGTCAGTGTGTGACTATAATGTTTGGGTAGTGAGTGTGTGTGTCTGTAATGTGTGAGTACTGTCAGTGGTTCAGAAGTGTGCATGACTACTGTCAGTGTGTGTGTAATGGGTGAGTAAATCAGTGTGTGTCTGTAATGGGTGAGCAGTGAGTGTGTGTCTGTAATGGTTGAGGACAGGAAAGCTGCAGCCGTAATGACAACTTACTTGTCTGCCACATCGCTGGAACCACTAACAGACAGCAGCATATTATGCAGTCAAACTTAGTGTATGTCTGTAATGTGTGAGTACTGTCAGTGTGTGTCTGTAATGTGTGAGTACTGTCAGTGTGTGTCTGTAATGTGTGAGTACTGTCAGTGTGTGTTTATAATGCATGAGTACCATCAGTGTGTGTCTATAAGAAATGTGCATGAGTACTGTCAGCGTTTCATGCAGTCAAACTCATCCTTTAGGGACCTGTGTGTACCGTCTGCGTTTCTTTAGAAAGGTGGTGGTTTTATATCTAGCGAAAAAAGGGGGGAAAAAAAGGAACAATCATCCTAATCTCCCAGGAGGATAAGAGAATATTTGATCTGCTTCCAAAAATAGAGCTGTGTGACATGAACAAACGGGCAAGAGACGACAGGCAAATACTCTCAGGGTATAATGTTTTATTTTCCTTAAATTCCTCCTGTCAACTTTGACAACAGAGCTGAGCAAGATGTTGATATCTGCTGCTTCTTTGCTTCTCATTTTGTCTGTTTCCTTGAAGAAGACCCATGAGGTGGCACACGCCGCCACGAGCAGATCAGAGCAGAAATTAGAGAAGCACAGCGATGATTTAAAGACAGACAACCCACTCTGACGAAGAGGGGACGGTATAAATGTTGTGTTGTGAGAAACCTCTTATGTTAGCTGACTGCTTCACACATCCCTGGAGGATTCATCTATGGGAACTAAAATAAAAAAATATATAATCTTTCAAATTGCATTATTGTGAACTCTAACGGTCATTTGATGTCATTTATGGTTGGACAAAAACCATGTTTGCAGCGATGAAGGAGGACATTTAATCTTTGTTCATCACAGGCACTATGTGACTATATCAAACAGTAAACACAGCTGAGGAAGGCACAAACAGCCTAACAAAATGTAAGTAGATGCGTACTTCAAACTAACTCTCGTTTTGGGGGTTTGTAACTCAAAGCCAAGCCCTACAGTACCAAGTGGGCCGGCCTGTCAGAGGCTGGCACAGCATGCCGAGATTAGAGAGACGCAGCCAGCGAGCTGGTCTTAAATGCCCCGGGCCCCCAAGCTGGGCTTAAATGCCCCGGGGTGCTATCAAGGTCGGGCAACTGTTTGCCAACCTGTTTTGGGGCGTCAGAGGCGCCTCTCCTCCCCTGACCCAAGTGGCAGTCGAGCAAATTAAAATGTCTCCGAAGAGTTCATTAATCATTTGGCTTCTTACAGGGGCAGGCATTTGCTCAATTTACAATGAAGCCCCGGTGGATTAGGGGGACGGCATAATCTGTGACAAAAAAAATGCATAAATAAAAAAGCAGCTGTACTGAATGAAAAGGCTTTGCATTATGCAGCTCGCCCCACTACAAGCACACTTTCATACAGGGCATGTTTATGTAATCAACTCCATGCACTGTGGTGGATTGTGGGTATTTTTTAGTTTAGGGGGATTCCGTGAATAACAGTGTGGGTAAAATCTACCCAAATAAACCATTTCAAAGTGGACCTCAGGATCAATGGTTGCACTTTCAAACCCTGGTCTGTTTTTTTTTCCTTTTCTTTTTTTCTGTTTTTGGGGGGGGATTTAGAACAAAGCACACATGCCACCAGATGGATGAATATTATTCATAGCCGTGTTACACCTCTGTGATTTTTAATCATATTGTATGAGCAGTTGGCTTTTGTGGGACTTGATTTCGGCAATTAGTGGGAGCAGGTGTACAATTCATCGCCACCACCACCGCTGCCACCATGGCTGCCACTGCTACTGCCACTGCCACAACCCCCTCCCACACACACACACACACACACACACACACACACACACACACACACCCACCCAAATGACATTAGCCTTTTGTGTGATCCCAGCAGCGCTACCACCAATCATGTCGGCTCCGTCGCCAGAGGGGCCTTCCAGCGCCGGAGACGTTAATCTCATCACGGCCCGCTCCACTGTCATTGTTGCCCGCTCTAATCACGACCGCAGGAACTGGGAACGGGGCGGAAGGATCTAGAGCTTCCCACTTCCCGCTCACTCGCTCCCTGCTCACACACTCACACGCTTGCTCGTTTTTTTTTATGGACACTGGAACGGAGATTAAGCAGGTGTTACGGTTCTGTGCCATCAGCCCCTGCTGACTGGTGGGGGGGGGGGGGGGTGCTGCTCGCTCCTCTACTGCCTCGCTTCTCCTCGCCTTACCACCGTCAGCCCTGCCAGTCACACACACACACACACACACACACACACACACACACACACACACACACACACAGACACACACAGACACACACACACACACACAGGGAGGTGGGGGGTTTGGGGGTGGGGGGTGGCTGCTCGCTCCTGTACTGCCTTGCTTCTCCTCGCCTCTCGTCGCCTGCGGCCAATGAGACAGCTTGCAGGGCCACTGGCCCCACGATCCCTACACATTCGCTTACCGCACAGACCCATGGAACGCTTACCACCGCCATCCCTGCCAGTCACACACACACACACAGACCCATGGAAGGCTTACTGCTGCCATCCCTGCCAGTCCCACGCACACACACACACACACACACACACACACACACACACACACACACACCCATGGAACGCTTACCACCATCAGCGCTGCCAGTTACACACACACACACAGACCCATGGAACGCTTACGACCGTCATCCCTGCCAGTCAGCACCCCCACCCCCACCCCCTCCACACACACACACACACACACACACACACACACACACACACACACCAACAACCCCACCACCAGCCAACCAAACCGGAGCCAGGCTCTGCTTCCTGTGCCGCTGCCTAAGCCAGATGCAGAGAGCAGCAATGCAGAGCAGAGCACAGTCCATACATACACACACACACACACACACACACACACACACACACACACACACACACACACACACAAACACACACAAACACACACACACACACACACACACACTCCGAGAGTATGTCGCTGCTTGTCCAAGCCTAAAGCCTGTAACCCTGTTATGTTAGTTCAAGCTCAGGTTCAAGTTCAGTTTATTTATATAGCACATTTTAACAACAGAAGCTGACCAAAGTGCATAAATAGAATAAAAGTAAATAATAAAAAAAATCATGGATAACATAACAGAAAAAGATGTATGATGATGATGATCAAGAGCATTTAAAACAAATTACATATTCAAATAAAAAATAAACATGCAGTCACAGATCTTAATCACAATTATAGGTCAAAGAAATTAGGTATGTTTTTAAATTACACTTAACACTATCAACAGTTGTACAACATTTTCAGAAAGATCATTCCAGAGCCAAAGTTTGATCTCCTATTGTTTTCCTCCACATGTTAGGTCCTCTACTGTTGAGGTGAGGGGGGTAGGGCAGTCTTTCCCCTGTTGTGCTATAGACCTTTTTCAATATAATTTTCAATTTCAATTTCAATTTTCAATTATTATCATCATAGCTGCTTCCATTGGGTTTCCATTTCAACATTTCCAATGATGTAAATTCAGCTGAAATGATTTAGGAATGAAATACAACTTTTAGGCACTGAACAAAGTCATTCAGCATTGTTTTTTGTTTTTTATCTTTTAACATTAAATCCATAAGTCCATAACCTCATCAGACCAGAGGGACACATCCAGATGGGAGGGGTAATAAAGAATGTGTGTCAAGAAGCTGTAAATTTCTGTCTTGTCTTGTGTTCAGATTTAGGTTCATGCATGTTTTAAGGTCCCCTCCTAATGTGGTCCCACACTCTCTATCCCACTACATGGCCACGGAGTTTGACTGATAATTACTTAGAACGAAAACACAAAACAGCATCTGCTAACAATTAAGCCTCATTTCTTCAGTGAAAATGAGACGGATGTGATGTGAGCGCTGGATGGGAGTAAGTGCGTTGTACAAGGAGTGATGATGAATCTTTCTCCAACTCCCACAAATCATCCACCCCCACACAACACCCCCACACAACACCCCCGGCCCCACACAACACCCCCTCTCTGCTTCATCCATCCCTGTCTGTGCCATGAGAAGGGAAGAGGAGAGAAGAGAAGAGAAGAGAAGAGAAGAGAAGAGAAGAGAAGAGGAGTGGAGACAAGAAAAGAGAAAGAAAGGGAGAGGAAGGAAAGGGAAGGGAAGGGAGAGGAAGAGAAGAGAAGAGGAGAGGAGAGGAGAGGAGAGGAGAGGAGAGGAGAGGAGAGGAGAGGAAGGAAAGGGGAGGGAAGAGAAGAGAAGAGAAGAGAAGAGAGGAGAGGAGAGGAGAGGAGAGGAGAGGAGAGGAGAGAGGAGAAGAGAGGAGAAGAGAAGAGAAGAGGAGAGGAGAGGAGAGGAGAGGAGAGGAGAGGAGAGGAGAGAAGAGAGGAGAAGAGAAGGGATAGGAAGGAAAGGGGAGGGAAGGGAAAGGAGCGGGAGAGGGAGAGGGAGCGGGAAGGGAGCGGGAGCGAGAGGGCAGCTCACAGTCCATCTGTCCGTCTGTCAGCCCCCCGTGTGGCGGGCCAGGGATGGACAGTCTGCTAGCGGAGAGGCTGCCAGCGAGGCGTCTGGGTAAACAGCTGCATGTGTATTTATGTGTCTCCGCTCGACAGTAATGAGCGGCTCCCCTCTCCTCTTCTCCTCCTCTCCTCTCCTCTCTCTCTCCTCTCTTCTCCTCTCCTCCCTTTCTTTCTTCTGTCTCCTCTCCTCTCTCTCCTCTCCTCTCTCCCCCCTCATCTTCTCCTCTTCTGCTATCCTCCCTTTCTCTCTTCTGTCTCCTCTCCTCTCGCTCCCCTCCTCTCATGTCTCTCCTCTCCCCTCCTCTCCTCTTCTCCTCTCTCCACCCCTTTCCCTTCCTCTTCTATCTTCTCCTTTACTCTCCTCTCCTCTCTATCCCATCCTCTCCTGTCTATCCTCTCCCCTCCTCTTCTCCTCTCTTTTCCCCTCCTCCCTTCCTCTCTTTTGTTTCCTCTCCTTCTTTCTCCCCTCCCCTCCTGTTATCTTCTACTCTCCTTCCCTTTCCTTCCTCTCCTATCTTCTCCTCTCTTTTCCTCTCCTGTTTCTCCCCTCTTCTCCCCTCCTTTCTCCTCTCTTCTCTTCTCCTCTCCTCCCCTCCTCTCCTCTCTCCTCTCCTCTCCACTTCTTTCCCTTCCTCTCCTATCTTCTCCTCTCCTTCCCCTTCTCTCCTCTCATTTTCTTTCCTCTCCTCTCTCTCACCTCCTCTCCTCTCCTCCCCACTTCTCTCCTCTCTCCTCTTGTGGGGGGGGGGGGGCAAACATATGTGCTGTCACCAGTGATGCCAGGGACAGTTGAGCAACACTTCAACCAACAAGGAATTCACACTTTTGGGTGACAGACTGTGGAGACGGACCAACTTTGCACAGACCAGTAGACAGTGAAGGTAAGAGGAAGGCCCACACTCATGCTCAATTGCACCCTTTCAGTGACAGCTGGAAGGATACATCCACCAGTAGCTATCCACACATAGTGTATATATAAAGAGATCAGAAACTCAAAACCTTCCAAGCCCATTTTCAGAGATATACAAAAATTAAGTTGTTTTTAACAACAACATCAGGACCATTTTCTGATTACTGAAATCTCTGTAAATGTCTTCCATGCAGCACATTGATATCAGAGTGGGGGGGGGGCAGCATGGAGCAGTTGCCCTCCTGAGAGCAGAAAACCCAATGAAGCGTTGGCAACAGACGGGCCGCTCTGACACAAGATGGCGGAGATGACTGGAGCTCCGGAGGAGGAAATTTGATTATGTCAACCTTCCAGGAAGAAAAACCTAATGACCTACCAGCTGTCTCCTGAATGGTATTGGCAAGTACATTATCTGAGAAATGGGATGCCGAAAGGGAGGGAAAATGCGTGAAAAGAAAAAGATTGAAAAAAAAAGATGAAAATGTATTGTTCGGATTGGATCTAAAAACGTAGATTGTACCTGAGGTCTATAAAAGGAGTGCTAGAAAGCATTTCAGGATATCTGGAGGATATCAGGATGTTGGGGGAGAGAGCTGAAACATCATCATCATCCACATCTACAAACAAACAAACAGCTCACAGAATGATGTGCGCTGAGGTCAATAAACACGTTGGCTAGATCACAGCAAGTTTCCACTGGGACATAAACAACTCACATTCGATATGTTGTTATTTTTCTTGCATGTTTGTTGATGTCTGTATCATAGCAAACAACAAAAATGGAGAGGGGGTGGAGAGGGGGTGGGGGCTGGTTTTGCACTATTCACATGGTAATGGAATCTGGAGAAGGGGATGCTTTTACAGACAGCCATATGCCCATTGAGTGTGATGCAGCCATCCAGGGGTCTGTCTTTACAAATAGCGGGCCATTTTGAATGTTCTACCACTTCTTTTGTGGACAACACACACACACACACACACACACGCACACACACACGCACACACACACACACGCACACACGCACACACACACACGCGCACACACACACACACACACAGGGAGAGAGAGAGAGAGAGAGAGAGAGAGAGAGAGAGAGAAAGGCAGAGAGAACTCAAGAGAGAGAAAGAGAAAGAGAGAGAGAGAAAGAGACAGAGAGAGAAAGAGATGAAAGGGTTTATGTTTACCACCAATGTACTCTTCTCCATGGTGGCCCACAACAAAAGCTGTCATTTTCAAACCGCAGATAGGCAGATCCACATAAACAGGGGCTGACAGGTAGTCTTGTATAAAAGTCTCGCTGGTCCATGAAGTGGCACAGCATTAACAGCACACTGTGAGCCAGTCATCACCAGGCCTACGTATACCCCACTTACCACCTCCGGACAGTGACTCACCACCGCCTGAAGAGCTCCTGGGTAATTACACTTCACCTGAACAGCTATGCGGGGAAATGTCTTCCAGGAAAGAATGCCCTCTAGCAAAATTAACACTGTGGAGTATAGTAAGGAAAAAAATACTGCTGACGTGCGATATTAGCAGCACCGAACCGCTGTGGTCTGACAGTGTCAGCATTTGCTTGAAACGCCCAGTAGAGCCCACCAGTGTCAGGCTCTGCTGGACTGGCTGATAGGTTCCGAGGAGGATAGTTCTAGAATGGCCTGCTTGAGAATGCAGAATGGTGGAGGAGAGGGGTGAACCACAGTAGACCATCAATGTTCAATGTTAAAAACAGAAACAATGCCTAAAGGTTATATTCCAACCTACGTCCGCTAAACTACGTCCGCTACATGTCATGCCATTGGGAATGTTAAAACGTAAACCCTGTAGGAACAGCTGACACTAATGTTTGCACTGTCTTAAAAAGGTCTATAGCTATGGCAACAGAAACCGCATTAGTTGTAGCCGCCATCACGGTAACAGCATCAGCAGCCCTAAAGGTCATAGGGTGCCAATCAGATGGACAGGCGGAGGGACGTGCATGTCACCGCAAAAGGTCACCGCTCTGCTCCGTTCGTCCTTCTGTCCCCAGCATGTGCCCTCTGCTCACTTCACAGAGACCACCGGCACGTATGGCGGACACATCATCCTATGGCTGAGATGTCATCCTATTCATTTTTCTGAATAAATATTTGGCCAGGACAGTCTTGAGGAACCTAATAATTCTGATAAAGTGCCGTTTGTGCCAGGTCCTAATATTCTATTGTCAAAAATGAAGCAACCGGAAGTTTACTCGCCCCCTGGTGGTGGGTTGCAGTACAACTCTTAATCCCGCCCACTCCCATGTATCTCTATGGGAAAATTGCAAATTTTCTGTGTCACTTTTAAAATTATAAAACTGTCCTTGAGTCTAACCCATAATGTTCAATAAATAGATTTTTGAGTCCTTCACATAACACAAGAATTTTTTTCCCCCAGAACCTCTTAGACATTTTAGAATGTTATTCCAATGTTTTCAGCGTCCAATGGCCAACGTGAGTGGGTGTGATTGACACCTATGATTGACAGCTGCTAGAAAGAGGCTGCACCGGCAGCGGTGACTACATACAGTCGATGGTGACTACCTATCACGTTAGCTGTCATCATTAGCCTGACCTTGACAGCTGCAGTGGAGTTCGTCAGGCAACTTGTCCAACTTATTTTCTTAGTTGTTTTATAATATACTGTTATGAACATACCCATACGAACAAGTTGTGCAGTTGGTTGTACTACCAGAAGACCTTCAGTTGGAAGATCCTTTGCAGTTTTGCCGGTAAGTAAACCGTTTATGTAAGATAGCTAACGTTAGCTAACCGTTATCTTAGTTCACCTCAATATCTACTTAAGCCTTTTCGATATCACCGCGCAAAGATTGTCATAATATGTTAGATATTAAACCGTGGAGACACTAATAATACAGCCAGTGAGACATTTTATTTGAAGAAGACTCGAAAACACAGAAGTTTGATCGTTGAAAACTTAACGTTATCGTGGGGCATAGTTAGCGAGCGCTATCTAACTAATCAGTGTCTAGCCGTCGGTGCCACGTTATCTTTACATTTTACCAAGATCCAGATGAGTTGACTATAAACACGACATGATTTTTAGTGCCGGCCACATGAAGAGAGAAAAGGACAGTACAGTTTAAGCTGGTGCTGGGTAAAGCGATTGAGAAAAACGTACGGTGATGCAAGGCTTTAGGGATGTCGGCTCGGGTTGTTTTTACTGTAGCTGTTGGTCATAAATGAGACAGACTCGTGAGGACGCTTGGTGTGTTGTTCGTTTACCATTAAGGATTTGTGGAGCTTGCAGTTTTTCAGCAAACACTCAGTTACTAACAGTTTTTCTTTTGCGAGCACGTCGATTTGAGTTCAGATAGAGGCGAAACTCAAGCACAGATGAATAGATTACTAACTCACCGTTTGCTTTTAACTACGACTACAGGTGGGCATTCTCGTCTCGTTCTTCTTCCACAATTTCGATATGAATAGGTAATAGGTAAATAATGTTTCAGTGGTAATTAACATTTAATTGTCGCTTACATTAGATTGAGATTCAAATGTTCGTTCTTGGCACAACACTGATTATTCACAATAGCTTACAATATACAAGGCAAGCATATAAATGTGTATATATAGGGTGCGTTTACCTATAATAGCGAAATCTTTGCTGGTATGCCTAAACATTAACAATATACAACAGTATGTCTGACATTGTTTTTCACTCTGTTGTAGATTTAAGCGTCATTTTACCATGGAGCACCGAGCTACACCAGCAGGTACTGTACCTTAGTCATGATGCTTCTACTAATATAAATGTGATTTTAAATAAAGCTTTTGAAATAGTTTGATACCCTTCCTAATTCGCATTACCAATAAGAATATCAGTTGAAAATACCTGAGAGCTGCTCCATTGTAAAGCTGGTATTCCCATGTTTTCAGCACAGTACATTAGCAAGTGGGCCTTTCAAAGGGCTGCTGTAGTTTTAACCGTGTATGTGTTGGCATGTCTACATTTGTAAGGACTGTGGGGGAAGGATATTGATTGAAGGATACTGAATCAAGCATGGTTGACCTGGAATATTATTAGATGATGGGGCCCCATGTAACAGACAACAGGTGCTTTAAGAGAGCACTTCTAAGATACAAATATTTTAAATATTGTATTAAATGTATAAATTACTGGTTTTGTATTTAGGTGGTTGTGCTGGAAATGGGGTCCTGTTCTCAAGTCCCTTTCATGTACCATTACTTACAATTTCACAGCCGAAGATCTACACTCCAGGTTGCTGCTGTTACTTTCGCCACCAGCTTAACAGCTGAGGTGCTACCCTCCAGCCTGCATCATGTGCCACCACCAACTTGAGCTGTGAGGGTCTACTCCCTCCTAAACCATGACCATTGTCTCCACACACAGTAACTTGTCTTCACATAACTGTTACACAGCTGCCAATTATGTTGTTATGAAACAGAAACTTAATAAACTGAAAAGAATAAAAGATGGCAAAGCTCATGTTCTTTTCCTAGTTTAAAAAGTATATGCATACTGTATTATATGTATAACTGAAGTGTTATTCTAGTACAAGCATAACACATCTTAATCAGGAAGGTAAATAAATAACTGATACTACACACCTGAGTAATTAGAATGTGGTCATGTGAACATGATTATGATAACCATTTTTTATTTTAAGATTTATTTGTTTAACATTATGGGTTAACATTATAGTGTCACACCCTTGGTTTCAATTAATGGTTAAATTGATTTTAAATACTTGCTTCAGATGAACACTTTGCTTTAGAAGGATAAATCCATCGTTACTTTTTTCACGTTTCATGTCAACTTCAAAACGGGAAACATTTTGAACATACCAGCGAGTTGGGAGAGATATCACTTTAATCTGAATTTCAAGGGCAATGTTTCGCTTTGAATTCTGCTACAAGTACACTGAAAACGCAAAGTCTGACATCGTGACGATGGCATTTCTGGAGTTACGTTGTGTCTGCCTTAACCGCAATCTTCACTTTTGGTTACTTTGACTGGAGGCCAGAGGACAGCGAGATGATGTCTTCAACCACAACTTCATATAGCTATTCCCCCGCAAGGTTCGTTCAGGCGGCATCTGTCGAAAATAAAAGGTTAAGTCTTGTTAGCAACTTTTTACAGTTGCCATTTGTCAAAACTTCATTCCAAGATCTAAAAACATTTCCTAGCATCAACACTATTAATTTGATCTATCGTATGCATAGCAGTCTGTAAGTAAACATTCCTCACATTTTGTAAAGGCAACAATATGGTACGCCACATACGGTTAAAAAAAAACAAACAAACAAACATAACTTTGACATGACAAAAAACACGAATCCATACTTGTTAAGTGAAGATTACATTTAATCCCTCCGTGACAGAAGATAGTGTGTTAAAAGGAAGCATTGGTAAACTGCCCTGAACTGTTCCACTCTCGTACACAAAACTGTTACTGTTGTAGTACTTAGTAGACGCTTTTCTCCAAAAGCGACATAAAGAACAGCAATATGGAAATACTGCATTATTTCGCCTTTTCCCGACAGGGTTGTAAATTTATCCAACACGTCTGTTATTATGTTACCTAACTGTGTACAGTCATTTGGATTACCTGTTATACACTAGACTAAGCTAACACATCAACTGTCTGATGCTAACGTTGGGCTATGTAGCCTACCCTAGGAGTTGTTCTCGTTTTCGCTAAGATCTAGTGTATTTTTATTAAGTTGACATTAATATTTACCAGACTTAACGATCATTGTTTTCATTCAGAAATTGTGTTCGTATTTCTTTGGTAGGCAAGAATTTTAACAGTGACACATACCTGAGGAAATAATCAATCCGTAGTTTTCCCCCGCTACCGTCAACCTGAGGGAGGCGTAGAGTTGTAGGCGGGACATGACATCGAGTGGACGTTTCTGATTGGGCGACTGTCCTCCTTACTGCGCATGCTCAAGCGTTGCCAAGCAGGAAGTAAGTGGCCCTGGTTGCGAATGCTTCAATTTTATAGAACGGAACTGAATGGGCCCGCTTTGTCCATCTTATATACAGTCGATGGTTTGTGCAGGTTGCCTGTTAGCTTTGTGAATGGGAGATGTGACGCCCTGTTATTAGCTGTCATGGTGGACTGTGAGATGATGGTGTCATTCTGCCATTGGTGTCATTCTGCCATTATCAGTAATGGTCCTGATGGCACAGCCTAATACGCTGCCATAGCATCAGAACTGATTACTCTCTACTTCATTATTACCAGCAATACTAATGTGTCACTGTTAATATTTGATCTTATTTTACCTGTTAAAATCTATGCAATGTATGTAATGTAAGCTGACTCCAACTACTGCGACCATCACCCCCACCCCAATCACCAACAACATTACCAGTGCCTACAGTGTCTACAGGTAAGGAGAGATTGTCTAACTAAAGCAACTATAACTTTATAGCCATCACTAAAAACACCCCACCCCATCGCAACCCCACACACACACTCATTCAAACAGACACACACACACACCACACGCACTCACACACACTCACATACCCACACACACACAAACTCCTGTCAGTGATACAGTGTGGTTATTTGTGCCCATCTGAAGTAAGCCTGGTGTCGGCGTGTTCTGGAAGTTTCCATCAGACAGCAGCAGCGCTGGTCTAGTAGTGTGGTAATGAAAGGATCAGATTGGCCATGCATGCACAAACACCTCAGGCTGACATCCTCCCCTGCTCCCACTGCAATCACCAGGCCGCCGCACTGCTCTCCAATACAGACAGGGAGGGAGTGTGTGTGTGTGTGTGTGTGTGTATGTGTGAGTTTGTGTCTGTTTGTGTGTGTGTGTGTGTCTGTTTGTGTGAGTGAGTGTGAGTGTGTGTGTGTGTGTGTGGTGTGTGTGAGGCAGGCCCTGTCCTCATAAAGACACTCAGAGAGAGATGAGAGAATGAGTGGGTAATATGTGGCAACAACATGGGCTTGATTACTCCAGCGCGGTGTGTGTGTGTGTGTGTGTGTGTGTGTGTGTGTGTGTGAGTTGGGATGCACAGGGGTGCTTACAAAGCACTGAGAGTCAGACAGTGTGGAGAGGCACGCTTGTATTGCCCATATCATTTCACGGTGCTCCAGCAATTTCAACTCTCTAACTCTCTAACTCCCACTCTCTCTCCCCCTGTCTCGCTCCCATTATCTCTCTTTCTTTCTCTCTCTCTCTTTCTCTCTCTCTCTCTCTCCTCTCCCTCTCTATCTTTATGTCTCTCTTCCTTTTGACTTCCTCTCTCTCTTTCTCCTATTACCTTTCTCTCTCTCTCCCATTATCTCTCTCTCGCTCTCTCTCTTTCTCTGCCTCTTCAATTTCTTTCATTGTCTTACTCCTTTCTTTCTCATTTTACTTTTTAAAACTTTTTTTACTCTTTTACCTCTACCTCTGTCTGTCTATCTGTCAGTCTGCCCGTCTGTCAGTCTCTTTCTGTGTGTGTGTGTGTGAGTGTGTGTGTGTGTGTGTGCATGTGTGTGTGTGTGTGTAAACTGTTGACAGGTTCATTATAAAAGGCCTGCCCTCTAATCATGCTGCCTTCACACTGGTCCTGTGATGGAGGTTTGTCTGGTCCTGTGATGGAGGTTTGTCTGGGCCTCAGCAGGAACAACTTTCCCCCGCCATCTGCCCACCGCTCCGTCTGATGGAGAAGAAGGGAGGATTAGACGCAGGTAAACAAAGCAGCCCAGACAAGAAAGGGGCGGCAGCGGGGTGCGTGTGTGTGTGTGTGTGTGTGTGTGTGTGTGTGTTTGTGGGGTGGGCAGGTGGGGGGTTGGAAGGGATTCAGGGAGGGGTGTTGATTATAGAGTGGTGGAGGCAGACCAGAGGGACAATGCAGAGAGGGGGTGGTGTTTCGGTGGGGGGGGATTGGGGGGTTTGAGCCCCTGTCTGATAGAAAAGCCCCTGTAATGTAATTCTTTAATTAGTGCAAAACTATTACCAAAGCGTTAGGCAGCGCCCACCTCCCCCATCCGGCCTTTCTCTCTCCCTCTCTTCCTCTCTCCCTTTTTTCTTCTCTCTTACTCTCTCATTCTCTCTCTATTCCTCTCTCTCTTTCTTTCTCTCTCTTACTCTCTCATTCTCTCTCTATTCCTCTCTCTCTTTCTTTCTCTCTCTTACTCTCTCTTTCTCTCTCCCTTTCTCCCTCTCTCTTCCTCTCTCATTCACTCTCTTTCTTTCTTTTTCTCCCTTTTGTCTTTCTTTCTCTCTCTCCCTCTTTCGCTCTCTCTCCATCTCTCTGTGTATGTCTCTCTCTCCCTCCCTCACCCCCTCTCTTCATCTCTCCGTCAGAGGCCCTAATCAGATGGTGTTTTTAATGAGAATGGGTGGCTTAATCAGGGCCTGGTCCCTACCGTGGGCTTAAGGCCTATTACAG